>CATIWQ010349841.1:0-26651 GCA_949673415.1 Euphorbia schlechtendalii | reverse complement strand
ATATATATATATATATATATATATATATATATATATATATATATATATATATATATATATATATATATATATATATATATATTATCTAATTAACTCAGAAGCGAATGAAATGGAGACTAAATAAATTTGTAGAGGAGAAAAATATTGCAACGCAAAACTTCCACTACATATCCAAGATATATGAAATCAAATATTCGATGATTAACATACAACAGACCCCTAATAAAATAATACTTATTGCTTGAGCATAAACATGTACGTCACGCGGGCCGGGTCGAGCTCGGATCAGGCTTGGCAGACTTTTTTTCAAATAACATTAACCCGAGCACGGTCTAAGCCCATACTTTAAAACTTCGGGCTCGGGCTGGGGTCGGGTTTACAAGATCATTCCCAAGTCTAAACCAAGTCCATAAATATTTTTTTGTTAAATTTTTTTATTAAATTAAATAAAAAATATAACAATAAACCAAAATATGTTTAAATTTTAAACATATTTGCATTGTTTACTTAGAATCTTTAATATTTAATAACATTTATTACAATCAAGCATATAAATTTAATAAAATAAAATATAAAATCTTAAAATAATTATAAATTTAAGGTATAAATATATAATAAATAAATAAAATTATTGGTTGAACCGGACTTGGGTATTTATATAAAAATCAAATTCGGCTCATAAAACATCGGGCTTTGATTGATTCGGGCTCGGGCTGGGCTTTTAAAAAAATGAGTGTCCAAACCCGGCCCATTGAAACGGGCTTGGGCCGGGCAAGTTCGTGAGAAGATTGAGCATAATGAACTAATGCAGCTGGATATTTCAACCTAAGTAAGGTTATAAACAATCTAAAACGCCCAGAGCAAGTCTAACAATTTTCCCCATTTTCCATTCTTCAAATTAAATTTACTATAAAATAATAATATTTTATTATTAAACTAACAAAAAGAATAAAAAAACTAAAACTAAAACTATAAAAAAACAAAAAGTAAGTATATTTTATTCCATTTCCCAAAAAATAATAATATTTCATTCAATCCCCAAAATGGGAAATGAATCATTCTTCGTATATGGGGAACTCCATTTTGAGAATATACTATATGAAGAATTGTTGAACTTGACTTTTCCCGTATTCATTCCCAATTTTGAAGAATTCCCAAGAAAAGTGGAACGATTGGAATTTCACTTAGTAAATCTCAAATTCTACCCTGCCATGCAATAAAACACTGGTAGCAATTGGAAAATATTATTAAATTTAACCCTTGGAACCGATAAATGACAAAGTATAGTGCTTTTTAATTCAAAAACTCTAAATATCATCAAACAAGAAATTTTTAGCTTGTTACACAATTATTACATTTTCAGACATTCTGCAAAGTTTCGCATATAATAAAAATTCACTCATACAATATAAAAATGATGCGAGTCGCAATCTAAACTCAATGAACATGACCTTTCATTGAAAGTAGAGGCTCAACCACCTGAATTTACACATATAATGTGTTATGCTCCAAAATTACGACGTGTTTAAGCGGTTACCGTTACATCGATTGGCATCTTCAGGAATACCAATATTTAAAGGAGTTTGTTCTTCAACTTCGAGGAAATTGGAATCCACAAGAGGATCACATAATTGCTCTCTCAAATTTTCTTCCTTGGCCTGACCCCATATCACTCCATACACTCCTGCTGCTATTATTACTCCTCCTATTGTACTGCTATCCCCATCATTAATATATTTATATAAATTCACATTCTAAACAAAAAAGTTACAATCATTATATGCATAAATAATACCTCCCAAGATGAAGAGCTTCTCCCAATAGAAAAAAAACCCAAAAGTGCAGCAATGGCAATTGACAGTGGCAGGAAAGTCGCTACATAAACTGGCCCTTTTATGTGCAGACACCATAAGTGAATTATGCTTACAGCAGCCCCTCCAATTATCCCCTATTCCCTCCCACATTTTTACACAAATTTAGTTAATGTTATTACTAGCTAGCTACACAAAGTAAAAAAATCATTAAAAGTAGTTGTTGCTCTTACAGAGTATAAAAGTGCAGCCAATGTGATATCAGGCTTCAATTTCCAAGCATTCAAGTCCTTTTCTGCTATAAAACAAACTGGTGCTGATACTATTGTTATCCCCAAGTAACTGAAGAATGTCAACAGTAATGCTGATGGGTGTATTTTCATCATTTGAGTCTGCCAAATTCCCAACAATTAGTTAATATTCATTTTAATCTCGTTCCATGTATATCTTGGAAAGACAAATCATAAGTAGGATTGTTTTGTTTATACCTGAATAATAAAAGAGAGAGCATAGAGAATATGCTGAACAGCAAGTAAAGTACCGCCGATCACCCGATTCGGTTTTTCTGCTACCATTTTCTGATGAGTTGACATTGATATCAATGGTTTAGTTGGAGTTGATAGAATCGCAGGACCGCTGTAGAAAACTGCTACAAATGCTCCTGCTATTGATAACATTGTCCCTATGATTTTGCTTTGTGTAACTGAGCTCTTCAAAGCTAGCTTTTCCATCCTTTGAGTTTCATTCCATGGATATAATAAAGAGAATAGAATCAAAGAATGAACAAAAGGGTTTAGGTTTAAAAAGGGAAGAGAATGAAAAGATAGAAAACCTGAAAACGACTGCAAAAATGAAGGTCCAAGCGGGAGTGAGATTACTCATAACAGAGGCCATAGTTGGAGAACTATATTTAATTCCCTTGTATCCCATAAATTGAGCACAAAATCTGATCCCAATTACTACTAATATTATCCAATGAATCAATAACATAACATACGTAATTTCAATATCAAAATCTGCATACCCAATTACAGCAATTGCACATAATCTGGAGATGAGAGGGAATTTGAACACTTGAATCACGTTTCTTCTGCATTATTTTGTCAGAAAAGCTAACTGGTTATGTGGAAATTAAGAAAAAGATAAACATAATAATTTGAATAGAGAAGAAATATAATGAGTACCTGCAAAGGTAAAAGGGAAGAGGAAGAAGAAGAAGAGTGTTGAAGAGATAAGTGTAAAAAAGAAAAACAAAATAACTCATCCCTTTGATAGAAGCAGCTTTGAAGAAAATGTTGAGACCAACACCACCAAATCCAACACCAACCATGGCTGCAACTGCTACTGCATTCTTGTAACTATACCACCTTGCAGCTGATTCCATTTTTCTCCTTTTCTTTTGTTTCCTCAGATTGTTAGCCTTAATCAAAGTTATGTTGCTAGATAACTCAGTTGATTTGGGCAATAATGACAAGTCAAATTAGAAATATAAATTTTGTAGAGTTTAAGGTTTATTTATTTATTCTGTCTTCATTTTGAATCTGTCGATTATCCAAATATTTAAATATATTTTGCACATGATTCTTTATCGAGAACGATGTAAAGCATTATATTTTATTTGATTCCGTACATTGATTCATAATTCAATAATAATTCACAGACTTGTTAATGCTTTTTCTGTTGTTCACTTGTATTTTAGTTTATAAGCTAAAAATCATTATATGGTTTCTCAGTTTTGGTTCAAGCAATTTATAATCATGCAAGAGTTGGCCAATAAAAAAGTATATGTGCCCAAATTTAATTGTATTCACCTCATATTATCCTTCGTCAAATATATATACACCAAAAAGTCACAGTTACATGTCATGTTTAGTCAATTATGTAGCAGATTTTCCAAGCTATAAACCACTTAATAATAGTGCAAACAAAATTTACCAAAATCTTTGACTGTTTCTCTGCCACTTATAATTTAGTTAGTTTTACAAAATAAGGGTAAAATTATTTACTTGGTTGAAATATCTAGGTGGTCCAACGATATCAAGATCATTAAATAAGGGTAACTAGAATATTATGGATTATGTAGCTGTATCACTTATTTTTTTTGTGTATTTAACTTCAAGTAAAGGATTAGGAGATCACAATTGGATTTCAAGTACCCACAATAAATTTAATAGAGAGATGAATCATCTAAAATGTATCATATCAACTTCGTATGAAGTAATAATAATTGACTTTCATTTTAATAAATGTTCAAACTGATTGCAACAGAGGGGTTTTTGTATCAGTAGAGATTGACATCTCTTCCTCAGCTTTTCCCCATAAAACAGCATAAAACCCAATTGATATTGCAATAGCCCCAATAATACTGCAATTCAAGAGGCAAAATGATTTAGCTAATTATACTCTAATTACAATAAAAATTGATGATTAGATTAAAATTTAACTACAATATGTTGACTAAACTTACACGCCGAGATGGAGAACATCTCCAAGAAACAGAACACCCATAAAAGCAGATATTGCGATTGATAAAGGCTTGAATATTGCCATATACAGTGGACCTTTTAGCCTTGACCCCCATGAATGAACTATCGTGCTATAGCATGATCCAAATATTGCCTATACCCGATAATATATTGCAGAATTAGACACAATTTTCACTACAATTGGCAGGGGAACCAAAATATCGACATATAATTTCTTACCGAAAAAAGAATAGAAACTAAAGTAATGTCAGGTTTAAGTAGCTAAGCACCCAAATTCTTTTCTGCAATAAAACACACTGGTGCTGATATAATTGTCACACACAATGTGTAAATGAAGGTCACTATTATCTCTGATCCCCACATTTTCATTATCTCACTCTACCAAAATTAGTTACTTTGGTAATAACAAATTGTACACATAATTTGATTGACATGATTAAGCATAAAAAAAAAAAAGGAAGTAATGTAAGCACCTGGGATGTACCAGAATGAATAAAGAAGATATTGAGTAGCAAGGAGAAGACCACCAATTTAACCACTCTGAATTTGGATTTGGGTTTGATAAAATGGCTGGGCCTTTATAAAGAACAACCACAAGTGCACCTGCCATTGACACTATGGTTCCTATTATTTTTGCTGCACTGCTTGCCTTTCTTATTGTCACCTTTTCCATCCTTCAAGGGACAAAGCTACAACTACATAACACTGAATCTTTTTTGTTTGGTACAAATATTGGAAAACTTATAATGCTCTATCTAATATGCTCTTTTGATTTGAATTAACACCGGAGGTAGATTGGAATCGTAACCGATTTTCCGGGATGACTTCCTTCACAATCCATCTACCTATGGATTGGTACTATAGTATTGATTGTAAAGTTACAAATTTAGTTGTTGCAAAGGTCTTGGCCTAGTGGTTGAGTCTGAAGATGTGATCTTAGATGACTCAAGTTCAAGTCCGTTATTTCTTGTTATTATTGTAAGCACCGGCAAAAAAATGTATACGTTATAAAGTTGTTTTATAAAAAAATTGTTTTGAGGGTTTTAAGATATTACTCACCAAATTGCCAATAATTATGTAATATTGCAATGTAACAAAAAAAAGCAAAATTTGACTCAGCAGTGTAGAATAATTGATGTTGATCAATCAATGGCAACAAATGATTAATTAATTAAATATAGAAACGGAAAAGAAGAGCGAAAACCTGAGGAGGACGGCAAACAAGAAGGTAAAAGCTGGAGTTAGGTTACTCATACTCTATGCCATTAGTTCCTACTATTTGAGCTAAAAACCTGCCTCTCCCAACCCAAACAAACAGTATTCAAATCAATGATAGCAACTTGGGCGATGAAGGCACTGAGGTACTTAATTAAAATTAAAACAAATTAAACGCAGAAAAAGTACCGATTAATTGGGAAGTTGTAGCATGAGCGAGAATTAATCAAGCAAAAAAAAACAAACCTAGGGAGAAGGAAGAGAACGGGAGGAAGAACAAAAAGAGAAGCGAAGGCGTAGGAGTAAACAATGAAGACGTAGAAACTCGCCCCTTTCAAAGAAGCTGCTTTGAATAGAGTATTTACTCCTACGTTGATACCATGGCAGCAAATGGCACTATTTCCTTGTAAATCCATCTCCATCCCATTCTGAGATTTTCCCCCAATTTCCAATCACTTTTTTCATGAACATTCACATACTCCACTGATTTGCTGAATAAAAACAAAATATAATATTTTATCCAAAAAAAAATATATATAATATATAAAAAGAGTGACAAATTGCCAACGATTCATCAAAATTAATTAGAGCAAAATATACAGTAGTTAATATGTTTTTTCAGTAATACCTTCATCTCCATTATCATTAGATCAATAGAATATATTCAAACTTATGATTTACTTAAATTTTACTGCTAGTTACCTCAATCTTAGACTATTCCCATAGTTCACCAGCAGCCAAAAATATTAATATAAAAGATAAAAGCAAATTTTGTAGTTAATCAAGGAATCAATTGGAAAGACGCATATTTCTATTTAGCTGCCTAAATTTTTCATAAATGATCAATCGCTTCCATGAACTTTTGATTTCTCTTTGTGTTTAAATTTGGTAAAATAGTATCGATTTGTTTTTTTAATGTTATTTATTAACTTTTGATTAAAAAGATAAAATGATATATTTTGAAAAGTCAAACCAACCATAATGATAATCAAGTAATAAACTAGTACATTTTTACTAAGTTCATGGATCGATTTGATTCACTTTTGTTAAGTTTAGGATGTTAAGAGAAACTTTCAAAAGTTCAGAAGGGAATTGATCATTTATGTTAAATTTAGGTGGGGGAAGACAATTCAAATAGTTAAAGGGTAGATTTTGAGTGATAAAATAACTAGTTTTCTTGTTATTTTGTTTTAACATGGACATAATAAAAGCACATGAAATGAAAATCACAAATAAAAATTGAGTGAATATGAAATAATTAATTTATGGATGGAATTTGTAGTTGATTAATTCGTGCTTTTTTTTGTCTTTGGATGTGAGATGAATGAAATGAACATAGTAGAAGACGAACATAAAAGTAAAAAGAATGTACAAAATCATTTTATATTTTTGAGAAAGTTGTGACTCGAATTCAAAAGGAGGTGTTGCATTTAGGGTTGCAAATCAGCCAAGCTGTTCGTGAAAATCTATGTGTTCGATTTGATAAAAGCTCGACTTGTGAACATGATTTTATGGTTCGAGTTATAAACGAACTAAACATGAACAAGCCAAAGTTCAGCTCGTTAACTCGTGAACAAACTCGATTAAAGGCTCACGAACAAGTTCATGAATTAACTAGATAAATGTTCGTGAACTAGCTCGATAATCATTGTTAAATATGAAAAATAAATTTTTATAGAACTTAAAATAAAAGTATTCCTATATAAAAGTAAACTAATACATCAGAAATAAGTTTATATCTCACTTTAAATTAATTATTGAATTGACAATGTTGTTTACGAACAAAATAAACGAGTTTATTCGAAAAAAATTAATGAACCAATCACAAAGAAGATAAATGAGTTGTTCGTGAGCAACTCGCGAACAAATGAACATTAAAATAAACGAACACAAACAGAATTAGAATTTTGAGCTCGAATTTTAGCTCGACTCGGCTCGTGTTCATATAAAAATTAAATAAACGAACACAAACATGTCAAAATTCGATTTGGCTCATTTACCGTCTAATGGCGTGGTTAATGTTAAGGGATATAATTTTGCTAACACACTACATTACACAATTATAGTAGATGGGCTGGGCTACCTTCGCTTACTCTATGGTCAAGCCCATTTCATGTCACCATCTGAATTGTATCGTCGGCTCCGTTTCGATTGGTTACATTACACCAGTCGGCCTCTTTGTACACTCCATCACTCCCATGGATAGCTGCCTCCCGAATCTCTCCTTTTTGTTCATCGTCAGATCAGGTAAATTTATGGCTTTGTCGTTCGTAGTTTGATTTCTCGTCTATTTGTAAGAAACCTTTCAAAATTCAGCGATTCAATTGCTAGTTTAAATATAGGTGTCACTTGCCAGCAACATTCTTTCGAACTCTCCAGCAGTTGCTGAAGCGCGGTTTCATCATGTGGCGTTCACCTACCTGGAATGTCTTCTCTGGTTAGTCTCTTCTCGTTTGCTTGCTTCAATGCCTATTTCAAAATGTTTCAGTTTTCAGCTAGTTTATATTTTTTAAAGGTATCTCGTTTATCTCTGCTGGTAAATTTTACTAGTTTTCATGCTCTCATTTGTCACATTCTAACTGTTTGTGTAGTGTAGTATATAACAATGCCGTTTGTATTATGCTGCAAGAGAACAACTTGTAGAATTTAACGAACTTTGAAGTTTAGCTATAAAACTTCCAGGAACACACATGATGGCATAAGAATAACAATGGAAATAATTAGACAATTGTGTTTCCTTAACTGTTTGAAACTTTGATTAAAGCAGATGATTAATTTGATGATAATATTTTTTTATCTTTGATTATTAATAATACTAGTTATATGCTGTTATGTTCTGTTGTGATTGGATTTGAGCTGTTCATCAATGTGTTCTGAGTAGGCAGGGACAAGGAAACACTATGGGAACATATTGGTCAGTTGATTCGAGCTTTAGATGTGAACCATAAAGCAGAAGAAGCACACACTTTTTGGTCAAAGAAAATTGGAAATATATGGTCAGTTGATTCGAGCTTTAGTGAAATTTCTCAATTTTTTATTTCCGAAGTTACAGGACTTGGTTTTCTTCTCTTCCTTTTATGCATGTGGTGGGAGAAGAATTGTAGAATCTATAAGTAGGGGATTTTTAGCGTTTCTTGGGAAAATCTCTATATTCTGATGGGATCTCTATCACAACGGTTAGGCCTTTAGGGGTAATGGCCAAATAACAGCCTTAACTGTTTTCTGTCATCCATCCTAACCCCAAATAAAATGTAGGTCTGTCCTAGTAAATAATAAAGTCATGCAATTTAACAGTTAATTAAAATGTTAAGTTTATTAGTTTATTGTCACATACCAAAATAAGGAGCAAGTGCTGAAGGCAAACAATAAGCTTCCCTTTAACAAAGAGAGCCTACATGCTTTCAGAACCAAATCTTTTAACAACAAACAGTTGGAAATACATTACATCATATAACTGAGGTTTTGCAATAGTAATGAATGCATATATAATTAAACAGAAACACAGGAATAACCTTAAAATACAAGAGTTCAAGTCAATGTGCGGGGTTTTCAAGCATATTCTATAGGCATATCATGGTCGTCGCAGCAAGAGAAGGTGATATATTTCTCCATGGTACTTGAGCAATGGGGGCATATGAATTGCTCTGGTATCCTACCAGAATCTGTAGGAAAATCGAATTGGCAGCAACAATGGCTAGAATGGCGACTGAGCTTGTCATGATGTTCTTTGAATGCTTTATCGAAGCCTTTCACAGGAACTTGCTCCTTCCACTTATCATATTCCATCAATGTTGGCATAATTGTTGTGCTATGCCCATTCACTACTATATTTGACCCTTCACTTAGAACTGCCCACCTTCCTTCTTTGTCATAGCTCAACAATTTCTTTATTTCTTCCATCACCGGATCATCTTCATCAACCATTCCTCGCTGGATCTTTGAGAACAACATACTTTCTAGCCTTATCCAGAAAAACCATATTAATGTCGTGTCTAACCATGCATAACTAAGATTATCAGTTGTAATCATCTCTATCACTTGCCGAACCTTGTTCATTTTCGTGCTCTTCCCCACATACACCATCTCTAGTGGTATTTTTGCTGCCCGTGCGACTCCTCTTGCTGTAATGTTGAAATTCCTTATCCAATCAATATCGTCTCCTCCATACAAAAATATGTACTTGCCTTCGCTAATCTAATGAAGCACATGGTAATAGTTATTAATGCAATAATAAAATGATGTGTTGGACTTACCAAATGCAATATATATACTAGCCGCACTCACTTCATGCTCAGAGATGGACATCCGGAGCGTGAAGTGTGCAGAGTTGGACAATCGAGATGAACTAATATTTTACTCGATGTCACCAATATCATGTTAATTTGAGATGCTAAGCAGCATAAAAAAATAGCTATTCACCCAATTGAGGATAGTTGGATCAAGACCGTCAACTAGAAGTTCAAGCCTCCAAGATTCTTCCTTCCAAAGAGATTCTTCTTTATCGGTAGTGAAAGGGAAAGCATTGCTTCCCCAAATCCACATCATGTGGAATGCATTAGCGCATACTACTTTGCCTTGAGGATCAAGAACAACAAGAATAGGCTTGTCCTTGAAGTGCCAAACATCTTTAATGAATCGAATTGCTACTCCTTCAACCATGGTTGGATGCTGCACTGAGTACCACGGCATGATTCCCAGCATGACCTCAAACCGCCTATGCATATCATCAATATTTGGTTGTTTTGGGTTGACCATTGGGATCCAAACCACCTCATATGAACTTCCCATCCTTGTTGCGTGATATCTAGATTCATTGTAAATCTGGTCAAAAATCGCAAACTCGTTGTTGATCATATCTACCCCTGAAATCAGCAGCAGCACAGTTTTTCTCCTCAACACCTCAAGAACAGCCTGTCCATTACAAGTTAGAAACATTGGCACGTAGTTTGAGAACAGATAAAAAAATATAGCATTGTTGTTGAAGAACACAAACTCTTCTCTTAGTAAGGCAGTCAATGAGTGGGAAGTCATCATTTTTTCTTTGAAGTAAGGCCCTGAGGATCTCCATGTTGTCAATGTGGGATTTGTCATAAAGATTCAAAAGCAATATATAAGCTTCATCATTTCTCTTCTCATCTGCAAAAGCACGTATCTAACATTACTAAGCAGCTAGCAAAATCATTATCTAGTTTTTTTTTAAAGCGGTACTAATCCTTCATTGAATATTATAAAATAGAGAGAACCTATGTGTATTCGGCACGTGTTGAGTTTTCCCTTGAGAAGCTTGCATGTTTCTTGAAGCTTAGCAATATCCCATGGAACAGGGGTAATAGATCTGAAAATAATTTTCAAATTTGTTATAATTTTGTTATTGGTGTTCAATTACTCTGATATAGTAATAATATCGATCTAGTAGTTGATGCTTTATAGTAATGACAACAACATTTTGTATAAGATTTTGCTGTAGGTATGCTTTCATAACTTTATCTTTGTACTAGCAACATATACTGACTTTTGATGTCTAAACATAGGCATAAAAAAAGGCGCGCCTCACTTAGGGCTCAGCCCTCAGCGCCTCGCTATATGACAGGCGAGGTGCTGTCCCTGAGGCATGCCTCGGGCGCACCTCAAGGGTGCGCCTTGGTGCACTTCAGGCTTGCCTCGGAGACCCTTTTTAAGGGGTGAATAACTTACTTTAATATGTATTTTCATCTATTTTTAAGAGTTGTAATAATAATTCAATTCATATCAAGGTCAAGGTTAGATATTCCTGATTCATATGTAAATTTTACTTGTATATGTACCTCTTACAATTTTCTAAGTTATCTTTTAGTATGTTATTGCATTAACTTCACTTTTTATGAACAATATTTTTTGCAATTTTTGTGCGCCTAGTGTACCTTGGGCATGTGTGGACCCCTTTCGCCTCTAACAACTATGTGTTTGCTTTGAAAACTCAAATTTGTTCTTAGTGCTTAGAGTTGAAATGAAATGATATATACATACTTATTTGCCAGATTGTTAATCCAAGATGCACAAGCCACAATAGTCGTTATGATACGGTAGACAGCCATTGGAATAGAGGCAATAGCTTCTGTAAATGCTGGAACTTCTGTGGTAGAAATGTAGATAGATGGTAATTCTTTGAACTCAACTACACAACTTGTCACGTCCATCATTACCTCCATTAATGCATTAAATAGTTCCTTTGTTGGTTCCGTAAACTCCAGGACGAAGGGTTTACGCAGTGTCTTATAAAATTCCATTGATTTGGTAAATGGATTTGAAGAGTAAGCCTGTTCAAGTAGGCAAGATTCTGCATAGTTTAAAGCCAAAGTTGCCATTGCCACCACCATTTTAGCCTCCCAAGAGTAGCTTGACAACATTTTGAACAATGACATAGTTGTTTCTTCCTCGTCACCTCGACCCCTTTCCTTGTATCGAATCTGAAACATTTAATTATGCAACACCACATCAATCGGTTTCTCAGATCATTTTGCATTATATGATATAATTTTACTATAAACATCTAATAATTTATTATGGTACATGCATATATACCTTGAGAGAAATTGAGTTGGTGATGTTTCTGAGTGTTTGAAGATTCGGAACACGAGTGATTTCATGGCTCTTTTCCGCCAATAAAGTATGAGATCTGTCGGGCTTCTAATATAAAATATATTAGTGAAAAGGGTTGTGCGATGAAAAATGTAAAATGAATTAACACGTACCTCGGTCTCGGAAAGAATGCTTTTAACAAGACTGAGTAGATCCTTAACATTAAATTTCGGGTCATATATAGGATCATGAGTTTCCATAATTCGCTTCATCATCGATTCTTCATCTACCAATGTTAACTTGCTGCGGTCTGTCTTTATGAGCGGCAAGGTGGTACTGGAGCTTACTACTCCAGTTCCGGGACCTGAGGCAGCAGGTGGTGCTGACATTATCAATCAGGCTACTTGGTAGTGGTAGAAAAGAAAGATGGGAGGTGTAGGTAAGCAAGCAATATCAGTCTAGCTATTTAAAGTAATTACAGATGGAATAAAGATTGAAGAATCAACTTCCTTGCTTCCATTTTAATCAATTTTATATTCTACTTTTATGAACTAAATATCGCTTTTCTTTCATTGATTTCCAGCTATCTTATTGCACTACTGTATTGTAGAATCATCAATTGTCATCTTTGTTGCATTACACAATTATCACTCGTTAGGGTGCCTGTCTTTTAACCTTCTGCCCTATTCTCTTGGACTTCTACAGAGTTGCAAATTTATACCGAAATAAAATCGTTGAGAAAATAGGAATATTGTGTTGTTTAATCCATGTATGGGGAAATTTGTCTTCAGTCTGACGGCATGAGAGTGGTTGTTGCGCCCAAATGGTGTAATTTTTACCATTTGTGGTGTCATTTTGAACACGAGTTGAATAATACGAAATCCAAGTTGGTCACAGGGAACTATACGGTAAAATTGGAGTTTTAAATGAACCGAGCCGAGTCGAGTTTTATCTAATTCGAGCTGTGTTCGTTAAATTTTAATGAACTCGAACCAAGCTCGAACTTGGTTTCGAGTCGAGCTCTGTCGAGCTTTGTCGAGCTCGCAAGCCTAGCTCGAACCTAGTCGAACTCGAGCATGGCAAACCTATTCGAGCTTTTAGTCGAGTTTTGGTATGTTCATTAAATTTTCAAGAAGTTAAAACCATGTTTCAACATGTTCAAGTTTATGATTTGGCCATACATATTTAAAATATGAATATTTAATATTATTTTAGCTTTTTAAAGTAATTAAATCATACTTTTGCATACAATTATAAATTTTTTATCACCTTACATCAAACAAAAAAATATATTGATTTTATTATATCTATAATATGAATATTATAAAAAAAATAAACATTGAAACATTGTATTCTTCTATATTATATCAAAAATATAATATTTATTTTTTTCGAACATGTTCACGAATCTTTTAACAAGCTTATTTGCGAGTTGGTTCATGAGTATTTTAGCGAGCCTCTTATTGAACTTGTTCAAAAGTTTTCGAACCGAGGAGCAATTATTCAAGTTTTGTTCTTTTATGAAACCGAGTCTCAAAGTATTGTTCTAATATTAACAAACCGAAAGTTTAGTGTCAAATAGCCCACGAGTAGCTTGGCATGTAAAAATGATATATAAGCTTAAGTACATACCCAAAAAGGTTTTAAGCCATGAATTTGCACTTCTATGTAAACGAGTAGAGTATATATAAAATGTAATAAATAGTCTCAAACTGAATTTGATATTATTGATTAAGATTGATTACTTCTTTATTTTTTATTCTTTACTTGGGTCGTTCAGCTCCCTTGCAAAAAGTAAAAGTGTATTGAAAAAAGCTGAAGTCTAGACGTTTATTCTACTTTTTCTATCGTCTCTCCGATGGATCACTAATAAAGACAAGCGTAGATGTTACAAGAACCTTGGGTGAAAAAACACACATTTCAGTACTATTTAATATTATTTTTGTTTGCTCTTTCAGATACAATATAATTTAGAGAATATTTTTGTATTCAAGTTGGTTGGGATGCTAATCTATTTAATGGAATTTATAATTAATACATTTTATTTTAATTTCTACTGTGATGTTGTATTTGACAAAGCTATTACTTTGTCATTTCTAACCATTTGATCATTTTCAAGACCACTAATTTAATGGTTATAGACAGCAAAATATGATCCCTTTATAAAAAACAAACTTAGCTTAGATTTTTCCGATACGGTTGAATTCAAGAATTATTTTATTGAGTTTAATTTCAGAAAACATCTTTATGCTTAGGTAACTTGTTATAGTTAATAATATCATAATTTAAACCATCAAAATCAAAAGATGTGTCTTTTTAATAAATTTCAATATTCACAATATAAAGAATTAATTTAAGTTGATTTATATTTTCTTAATAAAGCTTTAGACACTAGGCACGAGTTTTAGTGACGTGTGCTATAAAGTCGAAGTCTGCTAAAACGTGCTTAACGTTGCTTTCTACGGGCTAAAGTTTTATTTTTTTCTCTGTATAATATATATTGTATATTACTTTATGGACATAAATCTTAATGATTTTTAAAATTTTCCCAGATAGATTTCTCTAAGATAAAATAAAAGGAAACAAAATACATTTATTTATAATTCAATATTAGAGGTGTAAAATATGGAAAATCTAGTTTAAAAGTGGCATTTTGGGGAAGAGTTTATAAATTTCGGCCACTAAGGAAATAAAAGTTAAACTTGCATTTTTAATAGTTGGAGGACCATAGACACTGAAACAACAAAATCTATGACATTAACTTAATGAAAAGCTTAAATTACCACAATATTATAAAGTTGGATGGTTAATTCAAATTAACATGCATCCTTTGACAATATCAACGATGACTTTTTTTTGTAAAAAACAAAATTTTCATCACTTTGCTTCTCATCACCATTGGATCAATGGTGTGATGATTAATCCAATGATAATAAAAGTCAAAGTAAAATTTACTTTGTTAAAACAAATTCACCATAACCCACATCATATCCTTTGATTCATTGTATGAAATAATATTATATAATTTGCGTGATTTTATAAAGCCCAATACATCTATTTAGAAGAATCTCCAAGTAAAATATACAAAGAAAAGGAACTTGTAGAAGCAACCTGAATATGATATAATCATCACCAATATAAAATAAAGCTACTCTGATGCAGAGATTTCTGCAGATGCAAGACACTTGTCTGATTTATTTAGAGTAGAATCACACAACATTAACTTGGTTGCTTACTTAGCACAGCACTTATACGATATGTACCTTTTCATGGGACGGTCACATTCTGAGCATTTTATTCTTTCAGGTACCATACCACTGTTGTTAGGGAAGATGATGTGGTTACAGTGCTCATGCTGACGAGACTTTTTTAGGAGTTGTTCAAGATTTTGCATGAAACCCATCTTGTTGCGCTGATACAATGTGAAACATTTTAGAAATTCATCGCCTTTGGCCATTATCATCTTATGATCATGATCTGTCCCTTTGGCCATTATCATCTCATGATCATGATCTGTCCCGCTAGCCAAAATGGCCCATTCACCTTCACTGCTATCAAAGTTGAGCATTTTCATGATTTGCTCCATTATGGGATCATTCTCAGGAGTTTTCCCGAGTTGAATCTTTGATCGCCACATGCTCTTGATCCTAACCCAGAAGTACCATAGAAATGCCATGTCTACCGAGCAATCACTCAGTTTGTCAGCATTTATTGTCGAAATATTGTCCTTCACCCTTTGGTTTGGATTGCTTCTTCCCACATAAACCATTGCTAGCTTGATTTTCTCAGCTTCTGCTACTTCCCGCACCTTTTTTGTGAATTCTTGAATCCACTCCAAGTTCTCTCCTCCATAAAGGCAAACAAATCTCCCTTCCTGCACCTATAGTAAATTACAATGCAAAAATTATGCGGATACGATTGCCCAAAAAGGTGAATTTGCTAAGTTAATTATGATCAAATGGGTAGAATGCACATATGATCAAAATGTCAAAGCTACTCTACTAAGCATGAATTCCAGCCATTAACAAGCAACAAGTAGACCACTATCGACTGTATTCTTAATATGAATGTATCACTAAATTCCAAAGTATTATAGAATTAGTTTGTATTACTTTTGGTTTTAAGTTATACAGTTAGACCAAACCCCATTTGTCCTAGTTGTCTGACTGATAGACAAATTCATTCTTGTTAATTTTGCATAACAAATACGAGATGACTTTTTAACGACAAAAATGCGAAATAATTACATGACTGACACTGCAATAAGAAAATTGCAACTTTCTAGCAGAAATTGACCTGCTTTGAAGTGTCAAGCATTTTCACGTCACAAGTCCAGTAACCCTTAGGGTGTGTTTGGAAACATCAATTTTGAGAGAATACAATTCAATTCAATTTATTTCATTTTGTATACAAATTTTACTAACTTTGTATAAAAAATGAAATGAATTGAATGAATTCCTTCAAAATGAAGGGTTCCAAACACGCCCTTAGTGCATCGGTGCATTGAACCCATTAATATTTTTTATAAGACGGAGAAATGTTACCCAATTGTATGGATCACCATTCAGCAGGAACTGAACTCCCCAATGCTCTTTCTGCCACAGATTTTCCTCACACTTAGTGGTGAAAGGAAAGGCTTTAATGCTCCATATCCACATCATATGGAGTGCATTAGGGCATGTAATATGTCCGTGTTGATCTAGCACAACAAGGAGAGTCTTTTGGTCAAAACGCAAAACCTTCTTGATGAATTTGACAGCTGTCTCGTTAATAACTGAAGGGTTCAGAACAGAGAACCAGGGCATAATCGCCTGCAGACTCTCAAATTTCTTTTGTGCAATATCATAACGCAGAACAGCCGGGTCAACTAATGGGACCCACACTATCTCATACTGCCTTTCCATTCGTTTGATTGCTGGTCGTGATGTTGAAGGGGGAATATCTCGCATAATTTCTTTAAGCATGGCAATGTCTTCTGCTAAGATGTCAAGACCTGTTACCAGCAATAGCAACACTTGCGGTCTCACAAAATCAATTTTAACCTGTTTCATTTGGAGTTAATTAGATTAGTATTGGACAAATGCAGGTAACAGTGAAAGGAATTTGAAATCAAACCCTCTTTTTGGTAACTCCATCAAAGAGTAGAGGAACTGAATAATCAGTTGCCGAGACCAGAGACTTGAGAATCCTTGTGTAGTCAATGTGATGAAGCTTCTCAAATTTTTGCAGAAATTTCTCGTATGATTTCATATGCTTGATACCATCTGCATTATTAAGAGCAGATTCAGTCACTCAATTGGATAAGTACTGCCTGAAAATGATCAACAGAAGTGATCAGCCTCACCATTGTAGCCATCAAGTGGTTTGAGATTTTGCTCAAGTGCAGGAATGAATTTTTCTCTTGCTAAAATATTGCGCCGCCACTCAGTGAAATGAATTAAGGCATTTAAGATCACCTTTCCTTCTGCTATTGTCATTAACACCGATTCACGATCTTTATCCCAAGTGAAAAAGGCAGCCCATCCCCCTTTGCTAGCATCCAAATTAAGCAGTGAATTGATTTCCTGAATAATGGGATCCTCATAAATAGTTTTGCCTAACAGCATCCTTGAATGTAGCAGGTTCATAATTCTTGTCCAGAAACGCTGCTGTTGCCTCCGATCCATTACACTACTGAGGTTTCTATTTTGTATAATTTCAATGTTTGACTTCACTTGGCTACTCATTCTGCTCGTCCCAACATAAACCATCCTTGGCAAAAGATTCACTGCTTCTGCTACAGAAGGCATTCTAGCTGTGAACATCTTGATCCATCCCATGTCCTCTCCTCCATATAGGCATACACAATCATTTCCCTTCTCAATCTGATTTACAAGAAAATAAATAAATATCTACATATATGTGTGTGTGCATGTATGTAAGCAACTAGACAACATCACATCAAATCACCAAGCAAGCTTACCAGCATTGCTTATTAAATTATTGAATGTTAAATCCATTATAACCATCTTATTTTCATTCAGTTTTTGAAGTTAAATTTGCAAATGGTTATCCAACTAATGTGAAATTTCTAATGCATCACATAATATCAATTTTCCCATCACACTCAGAACTTGCCTATAGCAATGCCATACCCATCAGAGGCTGGAGAGTTGGATTTAACACAAATATTGCCCAAATAACAAAAAAATCACCATGTCATCTATAGGTCAACAGCGTCCAATAATATTTCTACTACAGAAAAACGATGAATTAAATCCTCAAAATTGAACTTATCACCATCATTACTTAATAATTGGAATAATATGGTTTCTCTCAGTAACAACAAATTTAATAATGGTCTCATTCCAGCCTCTTATGACTAACTGGCTAGGTAGCACGGAAACTCATAGACACTGGCGTTTCATGTCAGTTGCATAAACCTAAACTTGACAAGTTGCCTTCCAGTTTCCTAGCCTATTTTTTTTTTATAAAAAGTGGTGTTTCCCAGTGTACTTTTTCGTGCTACCTACTTACCTAGCTAACTGGAATATGACGCTTTTGACTTTGATGGCGCTACAATAAAGTATTTTGAGTTTTTCACAAATCTAATGACCATTTAAGCATAATAGTCAAAGGCGAGCCTAAGGCGCGACTAGGCTCTCGGGCGAGCCCTTGAGCCTTTAAGGGTTTTAGGCTAAATTGTGCGCCTAGAGTGCCCCAAGGAGCGCCTAGGTGGCCAAAAAGCCCAAGGCGAGGCCTTGCTCCTTGAATGCGCCTCAGCACTTTGACTACTATGCATTTAAGCATTTAGCCTATCTAGATTAGGATCATATAGCGTTCTAAAATGAATAAAATTTATTTAGTTAATATATAAAATAATGGCTTACCAAATTTTGAAATTCTGGAAAGATGTCACCAACTAGCAAGTCAAGGTCAAAAATCTTGTCTTTCCATAGAGCTTCCTCCAAAGCAGAGGTGAAGGGATAAGCCAGATTCTTCCAAATATGAATCATAGGAAACGCATTTGGAGAGGCAACCTGCCCTTGAGGATCAATCACCACAATAATTGGCTGTTTTTCAAAACACCATTCCTCCTTGGCCAATTTGACCACTTCCTTAGCAATCAATGAAGAACTGTGCACTGTGTACCATTGCATAGCTTCCCTTTTCAACTTGAACTTGTCTTCAACCTCCTGTGACCCCTGTTCAACAATGGGGATCCACACTGTCTCAAACTCACGCTCAGCTGCCTGTGTTTTACGGTCCCTGGGTTTATTGTATATCTCTTTCACAGTCTCAACAGCTTCTTCAGGGATGTCTACATCTGATATCAGCAACAGAACCACTTTTTTCCTCAAAACGTCCAGCATTACATGTTTCTTTGTTGGGAACATTATAACCAAAAACAACATTAGTTTCAACCAGAACACTTTGCAGTTAAGCATTTTAAGGGAGGGGAAGAGAAACAACCTTTTGCTTGCAATCATAGAGAAGTGGTTGTTGATCATCCTTGTAATAAATGAGTGCCCTGAGTATTATCATATTTTCAACTTGGGGAGTATTAAGAAGCTCCTTAATGCTATCAAGACGCTTTTTTATCCTGGCATTGTCTGCATATAATAATATCATTGATCAGTCAACTGCATCAACAGTTTTCACCGTACAATTGAAATAAAATTTGAGCCTCAATCAATCAACTTTACAATGTACGTGCGTTCTTTCATTTCATTTATTAAAGTAGCTACAGTGGCTGATTACCTAAGGTAGGTTGGCATAACTCCGCCTGTTTCTCGAGCTCCTTTCTCTTACTGTTGAGCTTCTCTGTCAAAAACATCAGCTCTTCCTTCTCCGCGCTTGATATTACATAGCTGAATATAACAAAACAAATCTATAACAATGAATCCTCAGATTGTATTTGCAACTGGAAAAGGTAATTTAGAAACAACAGCAAGCATATTTAGTAACTTAAAACCCAAGCTGGTGAGGCTGGTAATTTGAGAAGCAGAAGCCAAAACGCTCCTAATAACCCAATAGATGGTGACTGGGATTATCTTTTCTAAGCCATCAGAATATTCGGTCACACTGGAAGCATTAGCAATTTGGTCCCCTAGTTCCTGGAATCTAAAGATACAGCGGGTTGCATCCATCATTGCCAACACCAGATCATTAACAGCTTCCAAGGGAGGTGCGGGAAAACCTGCTGGCTTGTAAGTATAAGCGACTTGTTTCAGCATTGATATGGACTTGGCAAGTTGGTTTGAAGAGTAGATGAGGGCGAGGTGCCAGCATTCCCCATAGTTCAAAGCAAAAGCTGTTAATGTCAGTATCAATATAGCATCCCATGGATACCCCTTTAGTTTCCTCAATATCCACTTAACTGTATCATCGGGATTTCCTCTGCTCGAAGTGTTGTATGCTATCTGCAAACTCATAGTATCATATGACATTCTGTAAAGATTTTCCAAGCATGCATTGTATCTAATAATACATAGGCAGAGAAATTTATCAAACCAAACTCAAACACATAAGATTTGCTGATGACAACCTTGTATGCAATGCGATCCATTATATGGGATAATTTCTCACGCAAAAGAATAACTTCTTCTTTGTGGGCCTCATTTTCCATATATGCTCTAGTATCCTACATATAGTTTGATATTTAATATAAATAAAACATTTAAAGGAAAAAATATTCAGCAAATAAAATTAGTGCACATGTAAGCAATACCAAGACACTGCTATTGATATTCTGGATTGCACGATTGAGGATGTCCTCCACTAGATAGAAAAGAGGTTTGACATCAACTTTGTTTTCTGAACTAGTAGGATTGTCGAAAAATTCTTTCAACCAATTGTCGTCAACAATTATAACAGAATCCTGCTGGCCACGCTTCTTTTCGACATCCCGCAATGCATTAAGTATATCTTCTTGTTTCATTTTTCAATGACAAAGAAAAGAAAGCATAGCAATCTTTAATTGATAGTATTTGAATGTGGAATAATAACTATATAGCCCTGCCCCTGCAATACAGGATATATCTTTACACGTGTGCATGCATGAAGATGGAACAACTTCTTTTCTTGAGCTGTAATTAAGCTCTTTAACATAATAAAAGCAAGACATGAAGGATGAAGCCTTATATACTTCAGTCACTTTACACTACCAAATTGTCCATAGACTGAGATTGCTTTATTCTTAATTTAACTAAAGCTTTGGAATATACTCAGATTCCACAAATAAAGACAATGAGAATTGATTCAGTAAATATGTCTCACGAACATGTGTTTTGAATTCTCTCTAGCATAAACGAAATATTAGGAATTAATAAAGAAAAAAATACTGATAAATTATTGTTTATTAAGAAAATTCAATTTTTTTATTTTAAATTAGATTAGCGACATCATATAATACTTTATTCGAACAAGAAAAGAGAATACTAATGAACCTAGTCTTAATACCTGCAACCATATAGCAACTGTGCAAAACCATAACATGCAAATATATACAATTGGGAAGCTGACTCAAACATGATGATCTGGAACTACAATTGCTTGACCCACCTTAAGGCATCTTTGAAGCTAAGAACTTGAGCAGAAAAAGGGTTTAGCTTGCCTGAAAATAGCTTCTAGCCCCTAAAAACCTCCCAGCATCAGCCTTCCCTCCAAAACAACTCAACACCAAAACCATGATGCATGGAAACTTAATAAGGATAAGTGTCTACCTGGTTTAAGTTCATACACTATGGTGATTTAGGCCTTGTTTGGATGATGGTTCGTGATGATTCATTAAAGTACATTACGGTATAGTATGGTATAGTATAATTCTGGTTTCTTTTAAATTTTTTGTTTGGATAGATGGTATCATGTGGTATGGTTTATTTAAAATTTTAGTTTAATTTCATATATTTATCTACCATTATTATGGTTCTCGAAACCATGAAAGAACCATAACTATGCAATCAAACAACATGGTATGATCCAAACAAATCCTTAGTTATTGAACCTCAAATTGATTACCAAGTCAAGCAAGTAACTGAGATTGAACAAAATCAGCAATGATCCCGTGAAGTTAACATAATTCCGTTGCATAAAAATAAGAAATTACATAAAGTTCAAGCTAAGATCCACCAACACCCTAATTATGGGGATGTAGTTCGCGCTACAAATTTAAAATCACAAAATTGCAAGATAGGGATGGAAAAGAAGAAAGAACCAAGCAGTTAGCGGTAGATGAGTCAAACTCTTCGAGTAACTCCATTGAAGTCTCGTAGCCACTCCACTTCAAGAGCAATTACTTCGTAAAGTTCAGGTTTCAACCATTATCAACCCAGAAACTGGAAGAAACACCCAAAACGAGCCCTAACCTCCTATTTGTGTATTATGATTTTATCTCTTTCTTAATTGTGTATATATAAAATACAACATGTTAAATAGAAAAAAAATTATTCCTAATAAAATGTAATAATAATAATAATAATTAAATAATAAAATATTTTAATTCAAGATATTATAATTAAGATATAATTTATTGAATAATAATTAGAATAGATATGGTGTAAATAAATAATATAATAATAATAAATATTATTATTTTATTGGAATCTGAAATGATGAATGAAAAATAGAGAAGATGGTTGAAGTAAAAACATCGTAGATCCTGCAAAATGGTTGGAGTTGCTCTTAACAGGTCATTTCCAAACCTCGTCGATAACTCATAAATAAATTTTTTCCGTGGATTAAATAGAGATGCAAAAACAAATTTTATACAAAAAATATTTTGATATATAATGATACTACTGTACTAAATTTCAATAGATTAACTATAAAAAAAATGTCTAAAACTTCTGTAGGAAAATTTATATAGAAATTAAGTCTAAAATTTCGAGTTTTAACGGGTTCGATGTAAAGCTGAACTTTGTTGAAAATAAGTGTTCAAATTCAACCACAATAACGGACTGAGGTGGATTCCAACATGGACCGAACTTTACTAGAAATAAGTTTCCAAATATGGCCCAGGACCAAGTGCTTTTTTTGTTGCCCCTAACTAGTTGAATTACTAAATCTTCGTACAGAAATAAAAACACAAATCTTGTCTTAACTGACAACATTCTTCACTCCATAGCTTTCTCCCACATACCGATCTTTCAATAGGGCAAAATGGATACGGAAACATACCGAAAGAGAAGCATTTCGGGAAAATGTCACACCGGTAAAGACTAATGCCAATTAGCTTATTTTTCTAAATGTGTAAAACATATTTTGTCCCTTTCACAACAAAATGAAAACGTAGTTGCAATTGTACTAAACCACGTTATTATCGTTAATATTTTCATTTTTCCCAAATTCTTATGCTAGAATAAAGTTATAACTAAGGTATATATGCAAACCAATATAAAGGAAAAGTGAGGCGGTAGGCAAGAAGCAAAGTATAAATATCACTTCCATGTGAGACATGAGGCCCTTAAAGTTGGAACAAACAATCATCCTATGAACCAAAGTATCTGTGAAACTCCTTTTTTCTAAATTTACACTTATAAAAACTACAAATTAAGTAGCCAAATGCACCCTCAAATCAAACTCTCATTTCCACATTTTTCAATTTACATCTCAGACTCAGGTTTTGAATTCTATTCTTCTTTCATTTTTTTATCATTTTACTTGTATGATGCTGTCACGATATTTAAAATGTATAATTATTTCCTTACAATGACGCTCATATAATTAAGGTGATACGTACTCTGCCAATCCAATCAGTAAGAAATTGATTCCATTGCTTAGCTATGTGATCTAATTCTCGCTTTTTATAAATTTCACTACAAATTCTAATCACATCAGTGAATTTTACATTCTCAAACCATACATTTAATAAAGATCAATATGAATAACAACAGGTAGGAAAAATGATTTGGGAGGTTGCAAAAGAAATATTCAGCTCAGATTTAGTAAAACAAATATGGAACGCATTCGAAATACAAGGCCTAGTCATGACAAGCCTCGCCTTCCAAATCGTGCTGGCGATTTGCGGCAGCCGAAGGAAGTACAACGCGGCAGTGAAGATGCGGTTCATCGTCTGGCTTTGTTACCTAATGGGAGTGTACGTGTCGACCGTCGCCCTTGGCAAGCTAACCGAAACCAACAACGACTCCGTCGCACTTTCCAGCATCACCTACGGCACTTCTCCGAAGGTCAACATAACCAACAACGAGCTCCGCGCCATGTGGGCCCCGCTTCTTCTGATGCACATCGGCGGCCCTGACAGCATCACCGCCTACGCCGTCGAGGACAACCGGCTCGGCTGGCGCCAGTTTCTCGAGCTCGGCGTCCAGATCGGCGTCGTTCTTTTGATCTTCATCAAGTCCTGGAACAACACTTGGCTCTCCATCATAGCCTTGACGCTGCTTCTCGCCGGGGCCATCAAGAGTTTCGAGCGGATTTGGGCGCTCCGGCGTTCTGCTAGTTCCGATGCTGTGTTTGAAGTTTTACTAAATAGTAATGTTCACGAGCAGTTTGGTTTCGGGTGCTCGAATTCTAACCTGGCATTGCTTGTCAAGGCCTACCGGCGGTTCGAGCATTTGAAGCCGCATATTCAGGATTGGATCGGGCACCCTTTGTCGATCAATTCCCCTTCGGTCAGCACGTATTACTATCACCCCCATGATGTTTTCAGAGTAACGGAATTCGAGCTCGGGTTCATGTACGACGTGTTGTACACGAGGTTCCCGACAAATTATTCGATCTCGAGCTTCATTCGCCGCTCGATTTGCTTCCTCTGTCTAGTTTCCAGCTTGTGCGGTTTCGCGATCCTGTTCAGGGGTGCCGATGTGAAGCTCCTGAGGATTCTCGTGTCGAGAAAATACGACAAGAACGTGGACATCGCGATTACTTACGTGCTTCTCTCAGGGGCGATCGGAGTCGAACTCTACGCGATCATTTCGACTCTTTGGTCAGAATGGGCACTCCTGTTCATGATCAAGCATCATCGGAATCGAATGGTGGAGATTTTCTTTCAGGTTCTGGTTCGCCAGGTGCCAATGAAATGGCCGAGATGGTCAAACACTATGGAGCAGCTGAACTTGCTGAGCTACTGTCTTTACAAGGAACCATCGAGGTCTGGGAGAATAATCGGCCGAATCATGAGACGTAGAGGATTGGATCACAAGTACAAGAGGTTTCGGGTCACCATAAGCACCGGAGTTTCGGTTTTAATGAAGAAATTGATAATCGAACAGATAGAGCAGGTTCGGGGGCAGCGAGTTTGGCAGCCATTTAGTAAAAGGGGAGAATGGGCACTAGAACGGTTCAAATGTCTAGACCAGTTCAAATGGAGCATCGAGACAGATTACACGAACGAAGCGAACCAGCAAACGAGTTTCGGGAGGGCCATAACGATATGGCACATAGCCACCGATATCTGCTATAGCCAACTTGCTGAACAGAATCAAGACTCTCCAGGTAGCTTAACGAAGAAGTTATCGGATTACATGATGCATCTACTAGCAGAGAGGCCTTACATGCTGTCGATAAACACGAAAAAAATTCTTTTCAAAGGGGCATGCGGCCAACTCACGGCGTACCTTGAGAAAATAAGAATAGAAAAGGAAGCGGACATGATTGGGTATTTCGCGAAAAGTGTGTTGGAATGTGGGTTTGACGAGGCTGTGATGACAACTTCTGATGAAAAGAAGTACCAAAATGAAGACGAAGATGGAGACATAGTGTCGAGGTGGGAAGTTGTATTGGAAGCAAAAATATTGGCAGAACTTTTGCTTGATAGGACAGATAGGTGGGAATTGTTGAGTAGTATTTGGGTTGAAATGTTGTGTTATGCAGCATATAACTGCCCATGGGTTCACCAAACCGAGCAGCTCAGGCGAGGGGGAGGCTTGATCACGCATGTCTGGCTTCTTTTGACTCATGAAACTAATAAGTTCAATATAAGCATATATTGATCAATGTCTCTTCACTGAATTAATCATTTTTAGTTATTTCATGCACCCAGTCAAGTTTTTTGTGTGTGTTATATTGGTACAGTTCTATTTCAGTTTTTTGTAATATAATGTCTCTTGTTTTTTAATTTTAAATGTTAAAAACTATACTTCAACATGTTGTTTGGTAAGTCTTTTTCATTTTTATTTTTGAAGCAATATGATTCGTATGTGTTTTTTGAATAACTTTTTTATTTGGATCGTTGACAATGCAATCGTAATATTTTATTGAACAAGTTGGGAGAGTGTGGAGTGCACACTTGTTAGGGTTCTATTACCATACCGGGATCTGAAGGCAGCACCCCCGACTGGGATAGAACTAGACCTGTTCGTCGGGAGGGCCGGGCCGGGCTTGGCGGGTTTTTTTTACAAAAAACGCTAACTCAAGCCCGGCCCAAGCCCATACTTTAGAACTTCAGGTTCGGGCCGGGTTTACAAGATCATTCCCAAACCTGGTCCAAGCCCATGAATACTTTTTTTGTTATAAATTTTTTATTAAACTAAGTTAAAAAAATATAAAGTAGATAAAAAAATGTTTAAATTTTAATATAATTACATTGTTTATTTAAAATCTTTAATATTCAGTAAAATTTATTGTAATCAAGTATAAAAAT
>CATIWQ010349840.1:0-16629 GCA_949673415.1 Euphorbia schlechtendalii | reverse complement strand
TTGCAGTTATCATCATTTTTCTATTTGATAAGAGGTACTGACAACACCTATACTTTACCTGAACAAGTTTTTGGCACCATTGATATATAGCCGAATCTTGTGAACATACTATTAAAATTATCAGTAGAAAAGTGGCGAACAAAAAGCACAATGAAAATAATATTCTTAGTGACAACAGGAATATAATAGCAATTGTTCAAAACTAAAATAAGGCCACTAGGAAAATGAAGGCTATATGTCCCTACAGCTATTGCAGTAATCCGTGCTCCATTTCAAACTCTTAAGTCCATTTCCCTCTTTGCAAGCCTCCTATTGTTTTGCAATCCTTGCACATAAGTACAGAAATGAGTACCACAACCAGTATCTAATACCTAAGTAGAGTTATAGGGTACTATAGAGAAAATCTCTATCATGAACATACCTAAAGTAGACGCCTCACTTGGCCTCTTCTTCACTTGTTTAGAAATCAAAGCTTTTCAATCACATTTCTAGTGTTCGGGCCTTTCGCACACGAAACATATTCCTTTGGGCTTCTCCTTTTCAATTCTAACTTCCTGATGAGCTTTCTCTTGACTTTTAAACCTTTGAGTTTCTTCAACTTAAGGTCCTCATCATTAGCTTTCTCTTTAAGTTTATTTCTAAACTCAATCTCATAAATCTCGAGCAAGTCCATGAGTTGGGTCAAGGTACAGTTGGGAGAAAACACCTTAAGCATCCTTTTGAAGGAATCGTATATATTGGGTAATACCCTCAACACCATTTCCCTCAAAGATTGCTCACTACACTCAACTCCCAACTCTCTTAATTTCTCCGAGTTATCATATATGTTCGTAACCAACTCTATTGATGAGGTGTCTCCCATCAGTTTTGTAACACCCCCCTTTTATATGTATAAATATCAAGGGAATTCTACAGTAATAGTAAATACCTAATCTCCATAGCGTGGTCGTTAATACTATATACATTTAATACTTAGAAATTACCCTTATCAGTCATAACCTTCTTACAAATGTTAACTTACTTAAATATCAAAATACATTTCTAAATATCACACTTACTATACATGCCATTTATAATACAATACCATAAAATAGGACCGAAGCTTAAACCACCTAAAAAAAACTATATTGCCTCACACTTCCTTATTTGACTTCTCCACTTTGATCCACTCTATCTACAACATCACAATCTGCGTGTAGAATATAACTACACGCTAAGCAATTTGCTTAGTGGTGTATACTAATTTCAACTCAAAAATGCTATCAAATAAAAAATATATATTTCTTTATAAAATAAAGTATATAAAAATAAAGTTATAAATATAAAGCTAAACCAATTTTCATATGACAAATTGTAGATGGAAAAACACGAAACCAAATTTATAAATCTCAATTAACTATAATAATAATTATATCAAAGTATTCAAACTTAGAGACATGTTTGCCCAAAGTAAACTAGGAAGTGAATAACGGTAGTGGGTATGGGGGCGGACGAGCCCAAAGCCGAAGCTTCAATATCAATCCTTCACAATATCAATATATTAATATTTATCAAACAAGCTCGAAGCCAAAGCTTCCATATCAATACAAATATAATCAATATCACAATATCGATCAAGCCCGGAGACAAAGCTCCATTTGTTTGTACAGTATTGTAACCCCCCTTTATTGGCGCCAATCTACTCGAACCCATTTTTCAACTCATTTACTAAGGGCAACAATTACACAAAAATACTTATAAATTTAGTATGATATTATTAATATAATTCAACATAAAATCATGTATTAAGGATCTCATATCTTTAAATTTTCAATCCTTAAATATCAGTAAAACACAATAAAATTTACATTCATGTTTTTCAAAAATTTCAGATTTCATGACCTGACTTCTGAAGCATTTTTCTCCATTAAAACATCTTCAAATCGAAAAAGTTAATTCTTAAAATACCTAGCCATACGTCACAACTTTTCAATGCCACCAGAATCACAGAAATCCAATCAAAATAAACCAATTTATACTCAAAAGACTGAACAGTAAGCAAACTAGAAAAACTCCTAAAAACAGATTCCATGATTTAAATTCAAATGATAATTTCACATAGTAAATGAATGAAAATCAAATTGGTTCCTTCTAAACATATTTAGTTCAGTTTCTTTAGATGCCCATAGAATCAAGAATTACTCAAGTTAGAGCAATATAACATGAGAAAACACTAAAACAAAAATAGAGTACGATCTGAAAAGTTTTCCAGCAAAACCAAAAATTTGAAATTAGTGTACACAAACCTCTTTTAAGCTCTTCAATGGATTTCTTCCACCTCTTTCCCTTTTCAACTACTAGATTTAGCTTCCTCTATAAAAAAATCATAATTAATTCTATCAAAATACTACTTAAATATACTTTCAAATACCTTAAATATGCTTAATCTATCATGATCTATTCTAATGAAACCTTAATTTCACTTACCCCAATTTAGTTAACTATTCATAAAAAACTTAGAATATGAAATTCTCTTCTTTTAACCTTAATTTATTGAAATTGATGATGATAGGTGGCTTAGAAATTGATTTCTAATAAGAATTCGAAGTAGAAACGAAGAAATCCGAAGTTTTTAAGGTTATGGAATTTGTAAGGAAAAGGGTGAAAGGGAGAAGAGGAATGAAGAAATGAAGATGATAATACGTAGGAGAAAAAAGAAGTGATGATATAAATATAAAACTATTTCATGTGAAATTACTATTTTGCCCTTAGTTCAATTATATTATATACTTATCACATTTTCTCGGTAAACCGCCTTAGAATCTCATAATTTAATTTCGTAAAAGAATAACATGCACATATAATTACAAGCTTCCATAATAGCTTATATATTCTTTCTTGCATGAATTATAATTATAAAAATTTTTGGTCTCAAGATACATAGTTACGGGTCAAAGTTTGACTAGTGGTCAAACTTCGCTCCATTTGACTATTACTGAACTTTAACTTTTTCTTATCATTCCTTTAATACTGTAACAATATACCGATATCAAAATTTAGAAATTTTGGGGTGTTACAATTCTCCCCCACTTAAGAATTTTCATCCCGAAAATTACCTGAGGTAAACAATTGCGGATATTGAGTTCTCATTGCTTCCTCTGGTTCCCAAGTTGCTTCTTCAATTTTATGATTTTTCCATAGCACCTTCACCAATGGAATAGATTTGTTTCTTAGTTGTTTAACTTCTTTGACCAGTATTTGCACCGGTTCTTCTTCTTATGTCAAGTCCAGATCAATGTTTACCACATCTAGTGATAAGAAGTGTGAAGGATCTGACTTGTATCTTTTGAGCATGGAAACATGGAAAACGTTGTGAATCTTGTCAAGAGATAGTGGTAAGGCTAATCGATAAGCTACTGGTCCAATTCTCTCAATCACTTCATAAGGGCCAATAAATCTCGGGCTGAGTTTGCCTCTTTTCCCAAACCATAAAACTTTCCTCCATGGTGATACTTTAAGGAATACTTTTTCTCCGACTTCATATGTGATATCTTTCCTTTTCAAACCAGCATAAGACTTTTGTCTATCAAATGGAGCCTTCAATCTTTCTTGAATAAGTTTCACTTTTTCCTTTGTCTCCTCAATCAAATCCAAGCACATGATCTTATTTTCTCTAATCTCAGTCCAGCATAATGGAGTTCCACTTTTTCTTCCATACATTGCTTCATATGGTGCCATTTTAATGCTTGACTGGTAACTTTTGTTATATGCAAATTCCATAAGAGGTAAGTACTTTTCCCAACTTCCTTCAAACTCAATGATTAACTTCTCATCATATCTTCCAACACTTGAATAACTCTTTCAAATTGTCCATCAGTTTGAGGATGAAATGCAATACTAAAATTCAATTTAGTACCCAAGGCTTCTTGTAACTTCTTCCAAAACCTTGAAGTGAATCTTGGATCTCGATAAGAAATGATTGATAGAGGAAAACCATGCAATCATACTATCTCCTCTATATAAATCTGAGTTAGCTTATCTAGCAAATAATCCATTATGACTGGAAGAAAGTGTGTTGACTTCGCTAATCTATCAACAATAACCCACACTGCATCGTGATTCTTTTATGTTAAAGGTAAAGATGTCACAAACTCCATTGTAATCCTTTCCCATTTCCATTCTAGAATTACTATTGGTTGTAACAATCCATATGGAACTTGATGTTCAGCTTTCACCTGTTGATAAGTTAAACATTGGCCAACATAATTGGTAATATCCTTCTTCATTCCGCTCCACCAATAATGCCTCTTTAAGTCTTGATACATTTTATTTGCTCCTGGGTGCTTCGTATAAGGATTATTATGTGCCTCAGTTAAGATCTTTTTCCTTAACTCCACATTATTGGGAACACATAGCCTTTCTTTGAAGTATAAGCACCCATCTCCCTGTATTGAGTAATTTCCTTCAATTCTAACTTGTGATCTTGCTCGAATGACTTTAAGTTCATCATCTTCATTTTGTGCTTCCTTGATGTGTTGCAGTAAGACTGGTTGGAATTTCAATTCTGCAACTATGGCTCCATCATTCGTGAAAGTCAATCTTGTGTTCATAACCTTAAGCGCCGTCATTGTCTTCCTACTGAAAGCATCTGCTACAACATTAGCCTTTCCTGGGTGGTAGTCAGTAACATAGTCATAATCTTTAATAAATTCCATCCACCATTGTTGCCTCAAATTTAACTCCTTTTGTGTTGGCAAATACTTCAAACTCTTATGGTCAGTGAAGATATAACACTTCTTTCCATAAAGATAGTGTAACCAAATTTTCAAAGTAAAGACGATTGCAGCCATCTCCAAATCATGAGGCGGGGAATTCTTTTCATGATTCTTTAATTGCCTCGAAGCATAGGGAATCACTTTCCCTTCTTGCATCAAGACACATCCAAGACCATTATGCAACGCGTCACTGTAGATGGTATAATCTTTCCCCGGCTCTAGTTGTGCAAGTATATGTGCTTCAGTCAATATAGTCTTTAACTTATCAAAAGCAGCTTGAAATTTTTCATTCCACTCAAACTTTGCATTCTTCTGAAGTAGTTTTGTCAATGCGGCAGCAATAATAAAAATCTTTTTACGATTCTACTGTAGTACGATTCTAATCCAAGAAAACTTTGAACTTCAGTAGGGTTCTTGGGTGGTTTCCATTCCATGATGGCTTCTATCTTTTTAGGATCCACTTTAATTCCTTCTTCTAAAACAATGTATCCCAAGAAGGAAACTTCTTCAAGCCAAAATTCACACTGGGTAAACTTGGTATAAAGTTTATTGTCCCTCAAAGTTAGGAAGACTATCAACAGATGTTGATCATGTTCTTCTTTTGACTTAGAATACACCAAAATATCATTTATAAAAACCACTACAAACCTGTCTAAATATGAATAGAAAACATGGTTCATAAGGTCCATAAATGTTGCCGGTACATTAGTAAGACCAAATGGCATCACCAAAAATTCATAATGCCCATATCTTGCTCGAAAAGCTATCTTCAAAATATCATCATCTTTCACTCTCATTTGATAGTAACCCGATCTCAAATCAATCTTGGAAAAGTATTTGTCACCTTTAAGTTGATCAAACAAGTCATTGATTCTTGGCAACGGATACTTGTTCTTCACTGTCAACTTATTCAACTCTCGGTAATCAATGCATAATCGAAGTGAACCATCTTTCTTCTTTACAAATAGCACTGGTGCACCCCATTGAGATATACTTGGGAGGATAAATCCTTTGTCTAATAGTTCTTACAACTGGATCTTTAACTCTTTAAGCTCAGCAGGTGCTATTCTATCTGGTGCTTTAGATACAGGAATGATGCCTAGTAATACGTTAATTACAAACTCTACTTCTCTTTTCAGTGGTAACCTATGTAACTCTTCTGGAAATACATTAGGAAATTCACAAATGGTAGGAATGTCTTGTCGTTTCAATTCCTCCATTTTAGACTCAAGAGCAAAAATTAGGAAGGCTTGACATCCCTTCCTAATAATTCTCCTAGCTTTTATAGAAGAAACAATGTTAGAGAGATAATCTGATCTCTCTCCATCAATGATAATTTCTTCTCCATCGAGAACTTGAAGAGACATCCTTTTATTCTTGCAATCTACCATAGACCGATGCTCCGACAACTAATCCATTCCAAGAATGATATCATAATCCTAGAAAGGCAATTCGATCAAATTTGCTAGGAAAGTTCAGTTTTGAATCCTAATAGGCCATTTCATATATACTTTGTAAACTATCACACTATGCCCTAAAGGATTTGTCACTTCAATATTTTCTCCTAGTTCTTCTACAAGTGACCCCTTTTCATGAACTAATGTAGAGCATATGTATGAATGAGTTGAACCTGGATCTATCAATGCATGAACATTGTTATCAAAGAATGAAAATTTGCCAACGATAACTTTGGTAGAAACTCGGGTCTCTGGTCCTCGGATCGCATAGCTTATGCTATCCCACCTGGTCTAGCACCTTATTGTGCTCTTGGAACTAAATCATTTCTGGTAGTCACACTAGCACTTCCTCTTCCCCTACCATGACAACCATGCACTGTAGTAGTATAAACTATAGTAAGTGCGGATGTACATATCTTCATCTGAGGATAATTTGCAATCAAATGTCCTCTCAAGCCACATCTGAAATAAGCTCTCCCTGCTCCCCAACATTCTTCGGTATGAAACCTTCCACATTGTGAACATTTTGAAGTTTCTCCTCTTCCTCTACCTGAAGGTACACTTGGTACAGATCTAGAACTTACAGCTTGCCTCTGTGAAAATCCTCTATAATGAGATTGTGTTTTCTCTAAAGTTCCCTTTTGTTTCTTACCTGGTGGATTATTTGAACTTGATTGGCCATGTGACCCTTTTTGAAACTCTGATCTCTTTACCTTTCTTTGCTGTTCGTTTAAATTGATCTTCTCAATACCAGAAGTAGCATCAACTAAATCAGTAAATACTCTGATCTTTTATGCAAATAAATGCACTTTGATTTCATCGTTCAAGCCATATCCAAACTTCTTGCACCGTTTTGCTTCACTGTCAACTATATCATGGGCATATCTTTCGAGCTTGGTAAACTGATATTCATATTCAGAGACAGTCGTTCACCCTTGCCTTAGAGATAAAAACAATCTCTTTTTCTCATCCTTGAATCGTTCACTAACATAATTCTTCTCAAATTATTCTTGGAAGAATGCTAAGTAATCTCTTCAGGTTGTCTTTCCCTGACAATATTATCCCACCATCTTCTTACTTGTTCTTTCAGTAGGCCTTGCACACAGTACGTTCTCTCTTCATCTGTAAAGTGAAGCCTGTCCATACATCATTTTGTATGATCAAGCCAGTATTCTGCAGTCCTAGGCTCAACTGCTTCACCCTTAAAAATCCTCAGCAGAAAGTTTCTTGATTCTTTTGAGAGGGGTTAGATTATCTCTCCTTTCATTCTAAGGTGCTATTGGTGGAATTTGAGGTATATTTCTCAATACTTGAGTGATTACTTCAGTAGTCATATGTTGAAGTAAAGTAGCCTATTCTACAGTAGGCGTCTTAGGTTGATTTTGTTGTGACAAAATCTCACGCATTCATTCCTCCTCATCTCTAGCCCTACATGATGTACTCTCTACATCCTCTTCTACAGTTACTCTCTGTTCATCAACCATCACCTATTACTGAAAATTGGACCAAAGTGGATCAATAACTTATACTTCATATTTATTCCTAAATGATATATATATTCTAGTCCTAGAATTGCCTAAACCAAGCTCTGATACCATTAAATATAAAACCCCCCTTTTATATGTATAAATATCAAGGGAATTCTACAATAATAGTAAATACCTAATCTCCATAGCATGGTCGTTAATACTATATACATTTAATACTTAGAAATTATCCTTATCATTCATAACCTTATTACAAATGTTAACTTATTTAAATATCAAAATACATTTATTAATATCACACTTACTATACATGCCATTTATAATACAATACCACAAAATAGGACCAAAGCTTAAACCACCTAAAAAAAACTATATCGGCTCACACTTCCTTTTTTTACTTCTCCACTTTGATCTAGGCTATCTACAACTTCACAATCTGCATGTAGAAAACAACTACACGATAAGCAATTTGCTTAGTGGTGTACTAATTTCAACTCAAAAATGCTATCAAATAAAATAAATATATTTCTTTATAAAATAAAGTATGTAAAAATAAAGTTATAAATATAAAGCTAAACCAATTTTCATATGACAAATTGTAGATGGAAAAACACAAAACAAATTTTATAAATCTCAATTAACTATAATAAAATTATATCAAAGTATTCAAACTTAGAATCATGTTTGCCCAAAGTAAACTAGGAAGTGAATTACGGTAGTGGGTACGGGGCGGACAAGCTCGAAGCCGAAGCTTCAATATCAATTCTTCACAATATCAATATTTTAACATTTATCGGACAAGCCCGAAGTCGAAGCTTCCATATCAATAACAATATAATCAATATCATAATATCAATCAAGCTCGGAGATAAAGCTCCATTTGTTTGTACAGTACTGTACCCCCTTTATTGGTGCTAATCTACCCGAACCCATTTTTCAACTCGTTTACTAAGGGAAACAATTACACAAAAATACTTATAAATTCAGAATGATATTATTAATATAATTCAACACAAAATCATGTATTAAGGATCTCAAATCTTTAAATTTTCAATCCTTTTAAATATCAATAAAACAAAATAAATTTTGCATTCATGTTTTTCAGAAGTTTCAGATTTCATGACCTGACTTCCGAAGCATTTTTCTCCATTAAAACGTCTTCACATTGAAAAAGTTAATTCTTAAAATACCAAGCCATATGTCTCAAATTTTCAATTCCACAAGAATCACAAAAATCCAATCAATATAGACCAATTTATACTCAAAACACTAAATAGTGTGCAAACTAGAAAAACTCCCAAAAACAGATTCCATGATTTAAATTCAAATGATAATTTCACATAGTAAATGAATGAAAATCAAATTGGTTCATTCTAAACATATTTAGTTCAGTTTCTTTAGATTCCCATAGAATCAACAATCACTCAAATCAGACCAATATAACATGAGAAAACATTAAAAAAAAAGAGTACGTTCTGGAAATTTTTCCAGCAAAATCGAAAATTTGAAATTAGTGTACACAAACCTTTTTTAAGCTCTTCAATGGGTTTTTTCCACCTCTTTCCCTTTTCCACTACTAGTATTAGCTTCCTCTACAAAAAAATCATAATTAATTCTATCAAAATACTACTCAAATATATCTTCAAATACCTTAAATATGCTTAATCTATCATGATCTATACTAATGAAACCTTAATTTCACTTACCCCCAATTCGGTTTACTACTCATCAAGAACTTAGAATCAGAAATTATCTTCTTCTAGCCTTGATTTACTGAAATTGATGATGATGGATGGCTTAGAGATTGATTTCAAATAAGAATTCGAAGTCGAACCGAAGAAATCAGAAGTTTTTAAGGTTTTGGAATTTGTAAGGAAAAGTGTGAACGGGAGAAGAGGAATGAAGAAATGAAGATGATAATGTGCAGGAGAAAGAAGAAGTGATGATATAAATATAAAACTATTTGATTTGAAATTACTATTTTGCCCTTAGTTCAATTTTATTATATACTTATCACATTTTCTCGGTTAAACCATCTTATAATCTCATAATTTTATTCTCTAAAAGAATAACATGCACATATAATTATAAGCTTCCATAATAGTTTATGTGTTCTTTCTTGCATGAATTATAATTTTAAAAATTTTCGGTCTCAAGATGCATAGTTACGGGTCAAAGTTTGATTGGTGGTCAAACTTCGCTTCGTTTGACTATTACTGAACTTTAACTTTTTCTTATCATTCCTTTAATACTGTAACAATATACCAATATCAAAATTTAGAAATTTTGGGGTGTTACAAATTTACTATGGAACAGTTCATCCTTTAAACTTTCCACCAACTTGAGATGATGAATCATTGTTGCGAGGTCCAACCCTTTGTACATGCGTGTGTACTTCGGGAGCATGTGGTCTAACATGAGTTTTGCCGCAAACTCACAGTTTCCCTTGTGCTCCTCATTGTCATTTATCTCACATGCAAAAGCATTCTTACCGGGGTGTTTAGGACTTGGATCACTCAAACCGTAATCCTGGTAGTAGTTATGAAGAACTCCTCTAACAGTCTCAAACCACTCATTGGAGTTATAAACATCATATTTTATATCAACAAGAAGACCGATGTCCATGCGGGTATTTTTTTAGTGATCATATTCAACCTCGATATAAGATAGAATTTGTTTAGACATTAGTATATGTACATGCATTTAATATAATGTCTTTAATTAAACAAATAATTCCTACTATTTTCTCGACATTCAAATAGCCCCTTCTATTTAAATTCGGGAAATTTGGTCAAACCAATTTTCCTTATTAGGTAGCATCCATAGCCACTCATCATGAGCCCTGCTATAGTAGGTTAAGCCATAACAAGATAACCATGGTTGGAACCTATCCATTTGCATCTCATGAAATTGCTAATCCATTTGAGTTCTCTTTCTCAAGACGTGTGTACCTAATTGTACGACTCCTCAAATGTGTCTCTATTCTGGAATTCACTCCAATAATATGGATAAGTAACCCATTTTGGTTAAGGCATTAACCCCATCTAGTCTCATGATAAACACATGTTAAGGGAAGGTATGTTGTACATGTTCTTACATCTATTAATAAGGTTTGTATCACGACTTATGATGGGAAGATTATATACCGCCTTAATATTGTTGTGGGGATTTTATTGGTACCACTAGTCTTTCCTTAGTCTAGGTCTTATACGATGGATATGATTATGAAAATAATAATTTCGGCTTATTTGGAAATATTAACTCTAAGGGAACATTCTCGGGACTGGTATATCATAATCATTCCAATATGCCAAGACTCCACATAGCATGCAATACAAAAAAGGTCCATGTTTAAGTCATTGCACCTATGTCTATAAGTTATAATTTTAACACTTAAACCATGTTCGTAAAACCATATGTGGAATCCAATTCCCATACTAGGATTCGACTAAGTCATAAAAGTCCCTTGGGTACTTTTGAAACTAATATCGATTGAGATTTCCAGGTAGGATAGGCACCCCTTAAAGTGAATGAGTAGCCAAGTCCAATCCTATCCAAAATAACCACGGGCACTTCGATTCTTTGCACCATGGACAACTATGATTTAAAGATTTCTTTCTTTAATTGAGTGAAGTACGGGACGACCTTCAATTAAAGCATTTACATGTGTGGTAAAATATTGCTAATTTATATGATAATCACCTAGACTAAGTTTGAGTAAAACCTTAATCTAGTTATCACATCATTTTCTATAACAAGAATTGAAACCTAAATCAAGCATAACATACTTTAATAAATTCATAGAAAATATCATTTTAACATATTATAATCAATCAGGCATAGCATAAGGCAGACTCTAATACCACTATTGGTTAATCAAAACAGTAATTGAACATGCAAGTTGTAAGGTGAAATTTCAAAACATAAAATTAACCTAAAGAATCTCCTAAGCATGCCATGATTGATAGAATCTAAGTTAAAATGTTCCATAGATGCTCTTAAGTTTATAAATCTTATAAAAGAAACTTAGCATTGATCGCAAGATTTTTACTATACTCGTTTCGATAGGCTTATATTCGGTAACGGTGCCAAAAACCTCGTTCCCCACCTTTCTACCGATAAGATAAAAGTTCATAATACGAACATGTGTTGTCAATACCGCTTATAAAATAAAAAAAATGGTGACCACTGCAAGTATATAGTTTCAATGTAGTTTTAAAAGATATTGATCCCACAGGGAAGGGATTCGATTCTAAAGACCAACTAGAGTTACAAAACAAACGAAATAAGATAATTTGTGTTGGAGGGTTTGGATGATAGATGGATGAATAGATAAATGAATGAATAGATTAGAGAAAATGTAAAATATATAGATATTTCGTAAGAACAAGTTTAGTAGAGAAAAACATGCAAAATCACCAAGAATATTTCGTACACTAGATAACTTCAACAAATACGGTTCTAGACGCCCTAATATTAAATAATTCACCGCAGAGCAACACATGAGATGACTTTTCTAAATCTAGGGTAAATGAATTATGACACTTATAAGCACCTGGATAATTTTAATACTATGCTTAGTACGGTTCACTCACATATAGCCATATTTAGCAATTTACCATTCCAAAAATGTTGGCTCACTAAACAGCATTATAATCACAAATCTAGTAACTATACACAATCTTGTTAACCCCTAAAAAACTATTAAAGTTAGCTCGAAAGCATATAACTTGATTAATATAAATGACGCAAGACGAAATACTAGTTATGACACATAGACATATCATAAATTTAGAAATAGAAAGTATAAGCAGAAAACAGAGCAAAGTTGTAAGGTATGCAAGTGAAAGCTAAATTTGATAAAACCGTATCCACTCTTTAATGGGAGTCATCAATTCCCACAATTCCTGCGTCTACTTTGAATTCTATCTCGACTCATATAGAACCTCCACTAGGATGCTATTCTTTGTGAATATCGAATAAAAGAATGTTGAAGAATGAAGACTTTATTGATAAGTGCTTTGTAATTATACTCATACAACAATCGCTTGAATTTGTGTAGAAATATGGTGATCGAAATAAGAATCGAATCACTTATACATTTTTCTCACTAAGACTTTGAACGTAGCGAAATCTAGATATTTTAACTCTCTATCTATACACGCATACTATCTATTATCCACTCTATGTCATGCCACACCATGCACGAAATTGGTTTAATTTTAACCCTATTTATAGAGTATGAAGGTTGCGTCTATCCAAATGAAGAGTCGTGTCCATTGGTGAAGGGTTACATCACTTTAATATGATTGGATGCAAAGATTCATCCTCATCCACAATGGAAAGGCACTTTTTCATGATTGGTTAACTTTAAAAAGGTGTCTTTTCGGTTGGCAGTTTATGGCGGTTGATTGTTATTATCTGGCGGTTGGTAGTTGAAAAGAGATAACCAATAACCGTCACAAGTCACGACCACGAATCACATGTCGTGATCGTGAATAATGATTTTTAACTTTCTACTTATGAAGAGTAATAAGTTGCGACCGCGAATGGGTGTCACGATTGTGAACCATTCTTTTCTTCAAAATTCTTCTTTGAAACTTTGCCAATCTTTGACAATTATGATCCTAAGCCAAATCCTTGTATTCCACGCATCTTTTTGCACCTTTTCACTATTTTTCCATTGAATTCCACTTTTGATCATTTTACTCCCAAGATTCCCCTAGGTTCTGCATTTGCATAAAAAACAACTACATATCACGTGAAATCTTTTATATAAAGTATAAAATGAAACAAAACCATATCATTTTATAAGTAAAATTATCATCATAATAAGTGTAATTATACACGTATCACACCCCCACACTTAACTTTTGCCTTGTCCTCAAGGTAAACACAACATAAGTGTATAAAATAGTATTCAAGTTCGTACCTCATTTGGCGAAAGACTATCGTAGTGAGTATCACATTCCCACGTTGCATAAAGTTCAAGTAAAAGTTCAAAATTTCCCACAAATTAGTAATAAGCAATTAATATAATCCAGTTGCATATCTTTGCTCTTAATGGAGGGTCAACCAAATTGCATCTTCATTTAAGTGTTATATGCTTACTCGAATATTTCCTTCGCTCAAGTATAGTAAAAAGTATAAAGGATAAAGAGAGAAAGCACACTTTGGAAATTTTGATCTCAAAGCATTTTTAGGTAACCTAGGATGCTAAAACACTCTTAGTGGTTGCATTTTATGCTCCATACCACTCTCCCCTTTTTTAGTGGTTGCATTTTATGCTCCATACCACTTTCTCCCATTTTTTTTCTTTTAAGTGTATGTTTTTGAAGTACAGATTTGTACTTTACACCCATTTTTTGTGCTATGCTACTTTTTTTTCACTCATTGAATGGTTGTAGTTTCTGCTTCGTACCATTCCTCACCTTTTGCATAACTCATTGGTTATCCTCTCTTTCTTTTGATTTTTCTCTCTTAGTACCCTCATCTTTTATTAATCACTTTCAAAGTATTATGGTTATAGTTTCCCAACACTTTAAACACACTTAATACTTATAGGACGTATTCGAGAATTGCATATAAAACTGATAGTAAGAACACTACTAGATATTACTCCACTTAAAACTTATCTTCAGCATTAAACTAAAACTATACAACTTATACTAATTCATGTTTCATTGAAATATATATCAAAACTTACTTGGAATGTTGCTTTGAATGTTACTCACAACTCATCCTTGTCAAATGCTGAATGTTGTGCCAAAAGCACTCATACTCTCAATGTGCGCTCATACTCGAAACAACTTGTTCGAAATACACACTAACATCAAACTTGTAATACCTAACACTCATAATAACCTTGGAACATATGTTAGTATAGTATAGGTATGGATAATGTATAAATAACACAAAATCAAGAAAATTTTCATGTTCTTCAATTTTTTTAATTTATTTAATTTTTCATGCATCAAATCATTCTATTTCTGATTTGAAAGATGCCAAACTTTCTCCCAAACTACGTGTACTTGGCATGCACACGCTAGAAAGAAAACTCAATGAATAAGTAAGAAAAATATGTTAAAAGAAAATATAAATACTTATAGCCAAAAATAAATAAATTTATTGACACATAAATATAATTGCCCGTTCTTCGGCAATTTGATGTCAAGAATGCACTTGCCTTCCCCAGCAACAATGCCAAAAACTTGATTGTAAGATTTTGACTATACTCATTCTGATAGGCTTATATTCGGTAATGGTGCCAAAAACCTTGTTCCCCACCTTTCTACCGATAAGATAAAAGTTCAAAATACGAACAGGTGTTGTCAATACCGCTTAACAAATAGAAAAAATGGTGACCACTACAAGTATACAGTTTTGATGTAGTTTTAAAAGATATCGATCCCATAGAGAAGGGATTCTGTTCTAAAGACCAACTAGAGTTACGGAATAAACAAACTAAGATAATTTGTATTGGAGGGTTTGGATGATAGACGGATGAATAGATAAATGAATGAATAGATTAGAGAAAATGTAAAATATTTAGATATTTCCTAAGAACAAGTTTAGCAGAGAAAAACATGCAAAATCATCAAGAATAATTTGTACACTAGATAACTTCAACAAATACGGTTCTAGACACCCTAAGATTCAATAATTTACCACAGAGCAACACATGAGATGACTTTTCTAAATCTAGGGTAAATGAATTATGACACTTATAAGAACCTGGATAACTATAATATTATGCTTAGTACGGTTCGCTCTCAGATAGCCATATTTAGCAAGTTACCATTCCAAAAATGTTGGCTCACTAAACAACATTATAATCATAGATCCAATGATTATACACAATCTTGTTAACCTCGAAATCACTCTTAAAGTTAACTCGAAAGCATATAACTTGATTAATATAAATGACACAAGACGAAATACTCGTTATGACACATAGATATATCATAAATTTAGAAATAGAAAGTATAAGCAGAAAACAAAGTAAAGTTGCAAGGTATGCAAGTGAAAGCTAAATTTGATCAAACTATATTCACCCTTTAATGGGAGTCGTCAATTCCTGCAATTCCTACAATACCTCCGCTAGGATGCTATTCTTTATGAATATAGAATAAAAGAATGTTGAAGAACAAAAACTTTTATTAATAAGTGCTTTGTAATTATGCTCATACAACAATTGCTCTAATTTGTGTAAAAATATAGTGATCAAAATAAGAATCGAATCACTTATACATTTTTCTTGCTAAGACTTTGAACGTAGTGAAATCTAGATGTTTTCACTCTCTATCTATACACGCATACTATCTATTATCCACTCTATGTCATGCCACACCATGCATGAAATTGGTTGAATTTGAACCCTATTTATAGAGTACGAAAGGTGACGTCTATCTAAACGAAGAGTCGTGTCCATTGGTGAAGGGTTGCATCACTTCAATATGATTGGATGAAAAGATTCATCCTCATCCACAATGGAAAGGCACCTTTTCATGATTGGTTGACTTCAAAAAGGTGTCTTTTCGGTTGGCAGTTTATGGCGGTTGATCGTTATTATCTGGCGGTTGGTAGTTGAAAAGAGATAACAATAACCATCACAAGTTGCGATCGAGAATCACATGTCGTGATCATGATTAATTATTTTTAACTTTTTGCTTATGAAAAGTAACAAGTCACGACCGTGAACAGGTGACTCGATCATAAACCATGCTTTTCTTCAAAATTCTTCTTTGCAAATTTGCCTATCTTTGACAACTCCGATCCTATGCCAAATCCTTGTATTCCATGCATCTTTTTGCACCTTTTTCACTCTTTTTCCATAGAATTCCACTTTTGATCATTTTACTCCCAAGATTCACCTAGTTTCTACATTTGCATAAAAAACAACTACATACCACGTGAAATCTTTTATATGAA
>CATIWQ010349815.1:0-20767 GCA_949673415.1 Euphorbia schlechtendalii | reverse complement strand
CCAACGAAGGGAATTAAAATTATTCCCGGATAACAGACCTCACCTTTTGCCATGCGGTCATTTTCACTAATAAAATTGACTAACATACGTGTAAATAAAAATGAACTATTTTTATTTAAATTAACAACTTTAAAATCTTCGATATTTTAATTAGGCCACACGGGCCTCGCTAAAATCAAATCGAACATATGTGCGATATTCCGTGCTAAACTCTATGGATGCAGGTTAGAGGTATGTTTAGGATTTTATTTTTCCTTCGAGTATTGCATATATTTTTAAGGTAATATAATAAATAGGGTAGCGGGCGGTTGCATCCCCCGATTTTTGAAAGCCTTGTAATTTTTATTTTTCTCATTTATTTTCCGCATTTACTTACTGCTTCGTGGATGGTTTATTATTCCGCTTTGTGGATAATTTATTATATTGCAATACGTGAATCATGCATATAAAGTCTAAAAATGACCTAAGTGCGAATATGCATAACTAAAAAAATACGGTTTTCTGTAGATGTAATATAATGTGATCACTTAAGAAATAAGCAACTTATCCTGAACCTGAATCTCTATGTCTTGGTGGGCCGTCCCCCGGACGTTAAGCCTTACAGGACTCTATTTCCTAGAAAGAGCTAATCCAGGTGGCGACTCCACACTAAGAGACGGCGAATTCGGGTTCGAACCAATCTAAAATGTTTTCGCTCTCTCTTTCAACCTTTCTCCGGGTCCCCGACCCGGTGTTCTTTTTCAAACACCTCGGTGGACCGCGCTTATGAAATCGCGCACTCTCGGTCCATCGCTCCATATCGCCCGCTCACAGTGGTGACTCTGCTAGGGATTTTTCTAAAAACTTATTTTTCAAAGTTTCTAGATTTTGGATAAGTGCCGAAAATTATTAATCACATTATTCCGTTTTCTCTTAATTATGACATATTCATAATAACGCATTGCAGTAGAAGTGATTAACCTATAAGTCTAAGGTACCCCTATTACCGTGAAGCTTTCTCTTGTACTAATCTACCTCCCTGAGAAAAGATAGTGCTTGAGCGGATGTAAATAATGTTATAATTCTTATCTTCATCTTTATTTCTTTTCTTTAGTTTTTTAGAATACCCCAACGAATGGAATTAAAATTATTCCCGGATAACAGACCTCACCTTTTACCATGCGGTCATTTTCACTAATAAAATTGACCAACATACGTGTAAATAAAAATGAACTATTTTTATTTAAAATAATAACTTAAATAGTCGATGTTTTAATTAGGCCACACGAGCCTCGCTAAAATCAATTCGAACATATGTGCCATATTCCGTGCTAACCTTTATGGATGCAGGTTAGAGGTATGTTTAGGATTTTATTTTTCTTCGGGTATTGCATATATTTTTGAGGAAATGTAATTAATAGGGTAGTGGGCGGTTGCATCCCTCAATTTTTGAAAGCCTTGTAATTTTTATTTTTCGCATTTATTTTCCGCATTTACTTACTACTTCGTGGATGATTTATTATTCCGCTTTGTGGATAATTTATTATATTGCAATACGTGAATCATGCATATAAAGTCTAAAGATGACCTAAGTGCGAATATGCATAACTAAGAAAATACTGTTTTCTGTAGATGTAATATAATGTGATCACTTAAGAAATAAGCAACTTATCCCGAACCCGAATCTCTATGCCTTGGTGGGCTGTCCCCCGGACGTTAAGCCTCACAGGACTCTAATTCCTAGAAAGAGCTAATCCAGGTATCGACTCCACACTAAGAGATGGCGGATTCAGGTTTGAACCAATCTAAAATGTTTTCGCTCTCTCTTTCAACCTTTCTCCGGGTCCCCGACCCGATGTTCTTTTTCAAACACCCCGGTGGACCGCGCCTATGAAATTGCATGCTCTCGGCCCATCGCTCCTTGTCTCTCGCTCACAATGGTAGTGACAACAATTCGCGATCATGATCTGATACACTTCAGAAGTAGAAAATTGTCAAACAAAGATTCACGGTCGCGACTTGGATAGTTTTTTGGTCAAATCTTCTTAACTACCAACCGCCAGATAAGAATGATCAACCACCATCAACTACCAACGAAAAGACACTTATCAGAAGTCAACCAATCATGAATAGATGCCTATCCATTGTGGATAAGATTAAAGCTTCTCAACCAATCACAAAAAAGTGATGCAATCTTTCGCTAATGGACACAACTCTTCGTTTGGATAGACGCAACCCTTCGAACTCTGTAAATAGGGCTCCAAATCTTACAAATTTCATGCATGGTGTGGCATTGTAATTAGAAAAGTGAGAGATATAGTGTGTGCATAGATAGAGAGCGAAATTATTTAGTTTTTGCTACGTTCATAAGTGTTAGCTAGAAAATGTTTAAGTGATTCGAATCCTTGTTTCGATCACTACATTTCTCTACATATTCGAGTGATTGTTGTATAAGTGTATTTGCAAATCACTTATCAATAAAAGTTTTCGTTCTTCAACATTCGTTTGTTCGATATTCACAAAGAATAGCATCCTAGCGGAGGTTCTGTACGGGCCGAGACCAAATTCAAAGCAGACGTAGGAATTGTGGGAATTGACAACTCCCATTAAAGAGTGGATATGGTTTGATCAACTTTAGCTTTCACTTGCATACCTTACAACTTTGCTTTGCTTTCTACTTATACTTTTTATTTCAAAGTTTATGATATGTCTATGTGTCATAATGCGTATTTCTTGTTGAGTCTTTTATATTAATCAAGTTATATGCCTTTGAGCTAACTTTAAGAGTAGTTTTAGGGTTAACGAGATTGTGTATAATCACTGGATCTGTGATTTTAACGTTGTTTAGTAAGCCAACATTTTTGGAATGGTAACTTGCTAAATGTGGCTATGTAAGAGCGACTCGTACTAAGCATAGTAATATTTTTGTCTAGGTTTATATAATCATCTTAATTCGTTTGCACTAGATTTAGAAAAGTAATTTCATGTGTTGCTCTGTGATGAATCATTAAACATCTGAGTGTCTAGAATCGATTATGTTAAATTAGTCTAGTGAACGTAATAACTTTGTCGAACTTGCATGTTTTCTTTGCTATACTTATTTCGTAGAAAAACTCTATATATTTAGAATCTCTGTTCTTCCATACATATATCTATCCATTCTTCATTCTAATCCTCCCAACTAAAATCCAAAAATATTTTATTTTCTTTATTCTGTTTTTCTTATTGATCTTTAGAGCTAGTCCTTCCTTGTGGGATCGATATCTTTTAAAATTACATCGTAACTGTATGCTTGCAGTGGTCACCATTTTTCTATTTAGATAAGCGGTACTGACAACACCTGTTCATATTTTGAACTTATATCTTATCGGTAGGAAAGTGGGAGACAAGGTTTTTGACTTCATAATTAAATAAAAAATCGTAGTAGGTATTAAAGTCGAAACCTTGCGAACACCATACTAGGTCCAACAAGTGGTATCAGAGCTAAACTCATTAAAGAGATTTAACTAATCTCAAGTCATGATCATTATGGGTGACTACTGCATGAAGTATCTTCCTGGCAACCAAACCACATGGATTTTCCCAGATGGATTATTAGTGTCTAGACCTCCCCTATTCTCTGGACAGAACTACACATTCTAGAAGAATAGGATGAATAATTTTGTTTAATCGTAGGATATGTATTTATAGCTTGCAATTGCAAATGGACCATACATACCTACGATTATTTAGAATGGAATAACTTCCCTAAACCTGGAAGTGCATGTAATGATTCAGGCATGAAGAAATTGCACAGTAACGCAACTGCTATTGACTTTCTTAACTATGCACTAGATGTTGCAGAGTATAATAAAATCTCAAGTTGTGAAAGTGTGAAGGAAATCTAGGAAAAGCTTGAAGTGACATATGAAGGAACAGATAAAGTGAAAGAATCAAAGATCAATTAAAACATGTGCCATTATGAGTTGTTCGAGATAGAGGAAAATGAATATGTATCTGGCATGAATTCTAGATTCACAAACATAATCAATGAACTCAAGATTTTGGGAAAAATATTCTCAAAAGAAGAACAAGTCAAGAAGATTCTCGGAAGCTTGACCAAAGGTTGGTAAGCCAAGAAAAGAGCCATAGAGGAATCTCACGATCTCTCTGTCAGACATGATGTACGCTTTAGAGGTAATTAGGGTGATATATATTTATTAGTTTATAATGTATAAATAGTTTCAGATTACTGTTATCAATAATAAGGCATCTTTGTTATTTATCGATGATTATTTCTAAATTATATGTCTCGCTAGTATTATATATATGCTATTATTTATATGTATATATTCATTGATAAGACAAAGTCCATGACTATTTCATAGCGTGAAAGTGCAAGGACATAGTGGGAGCTATGTGGTGTGAGAATTGCACACACGTGTTACTATGAATGGTCTTCATATCCCTAGTCATAGTTTCATTAAGATTAGACATCAAGGAAATAGATAGACTAGCATGCGTAGGCTTACTCCTTAGATTTGATCCAAGCAGCTGATCTCACGAGCTGAAGGTGGTATGTTGAGTTAACACATGAATGTTTTTAGGTAATACATTGGAGATTGCTATAAGATAGAAACTCGAAAATCACTATATCCATGTGTTGGTATTATGTCTTATTGCAGTAGCAATACAAGTATCCTCAAACCTGAGATACTAGTTACCTTGTGTGGAAGTTGATACTCTTTGGGTCATACTTATTCATACCTTGGTGATCAAGATGATACGGGTATTTACGAGTATAGTGATGATCACTCGTTGATAAGCCGAGTAGTCAAGATGGGATCCATCACTCCTAATATAGTGATATAATGGAAGTTGTACCTTAAGACCACTTGTTGAAGTGATACACTCATAAATCTTTAATCAGAGTATAAGATTGATAGAATGGGTTTCCAATCAATCTTGATAAATTATGGTGAGTGGTGTTCTTCGTGAACAAGTTTAATTCCAGGATGGCTATGGTTATTACATGAGTTAACACTAATCCGAGCTTAATAAGATGGTACTTAACCTGATGGAAGGAGTGAATTGTATTGGTTACTATTGAAGAACCAGATCAAGTCATAAGCACGTGATGTTCCGAGTATCGAGGGATCATAAGCCTTTGCTAGAAAGCCCATTTGATCATCTAGAGTTATCGGGTTCCATATCAATCTAGAACACTGAGCCTAAAGGTTCTCGGATGGAAAGCCAAGTTTAGGTTAACCTCAAGTGGTTATATACTGTGGGATCCTATGAGGTCACACACTTTGGGTCTTTGCCGAACTAAGTAAAGAACTTATAGATTGGGTTTGTGTTGAGAATATAAGGGAAAGTCAAACTCATATTATTAATTGGGTGGACCAAATAATAATTAAAGGAATTTTTTAAAGAAGAAATAAAATTACACATGGCAAAGCAAGGGAATTTTTCACATTTTGAGTGGCCCCCCCGAACATAGGTTGTTTGCGGGTGGGGGCTTGCATGGCAGACTCGCGAGCATGGAAATGCTCGCGACCCCCTAGCATGCGATGGCACAAGGTTAGTGCATGCTGGTGGGCTACAGGCCCTAAGGCAGTGATTGCATGGGCCTGCAGTGCAGGCTCACGAGTAACCTGCAAGTAAGGATTGTGGCTTGCGGGGCAAGGGAAGCCCACATGGGCTTCCCTTGTTAGCTTTGCATAACTCGCACATGGGGTTATGCACAAGGGTTAACCCATAGAGCTTGGGGCTCCGCACAAATTACCCGCGCGTGGGATGGGGAATCCCATCCCACATTGCTATAAAAAGGGGAGCAACATGCTCCCCTTCTCCCTATATAAGGAGCCCTCCTCCTCCTTTGTTCATCACTTCAGCTTAGCCATTCCTTTTGAGTTTTGACTTCTTTTATTCATGAGTTTTTACGAGATCCTCCATGAGTTTCTCCACTTACGCAAGAATTCTTTTTAAGGCTTATTCCTATTTTAGAAAGAGCCTTCTTAGTTATATTTTCAGGTTGGTCTACAAGCGGTCCAGTAGTTGCTTGTTAATTAACGAGTTCTTCCCCTACGTGAGGTTTTGGTCGGTTGGGGTCAGTGTGGACTAATCATAGAGGTTATCCTGGTTTGGAGGCTTATACTAACTAAGTACTGTTCGATTATTCTAAGGGAGCGCCGTACCAAAAGAAAGGCACACATCAACTCGTAATGCTCTAATCTTAGATGTTCGAATTCTTTTATTAAGTTTTATAAACTTATAAGCATATATGGATCATTTCAGTTTAGATTATATCAATCATGCCATGCTTAGGAGATCTTTTAGGGTTAATCGTAAGGTTTGAAATATTGACGTGCAAGTTAGCATGTTCATCAGCAGTGGTATAAGAGCCTGCCTTATTCTATGCATGATTGATGATAATATGTTGAAATGATTTTTTCTATGAATTGATTAAAGTATGTTATGCATGACTTAAGTTTTAATTCCTATTATACAAATGATGTGATAACTAGATTAAGGTTTTGCTCAAACTTAGTCTAGGTGATTATCGTATAAATTAATAATGTTTTACCACACATGTAAATGATTTAAATTGAGGATCGTCTAGTACTTCACTCGATTAAAAGAACGAAATCTTTATATCATAATTGTCTATGGTACAACGAATCGAAGTGCCCATGGTTATTTTGGTAAGGATTGGACTTGGCTGCTCATTCACTTTTAGGGGGGCCTCTCCTACTTGGAAATCTCCATTTGTATTAGGTTCAAAAGTACCTAAGGGACTTTTATAACTTAGTTGAATTCTAGTATGGGAATTGGATTCCGCATATGGTTTTACAACCGTGGTTTAATTAGTTATATTAAAACTTATAGACATAGGTGCAAGAACTTAAACTTGAACCTTGTTTGTTTTGCATGATATGTGGAGTCTTGGAATAATGGAATAATTATGATGTACCAGTCTTGAGCATGTTGCCTTATATTTATAATTCGAAATAGTCTTGAATTATTATTATCATAATCATATCCATCGTATAAGTCTTAGACTGGGGCGAGATAAGCTGCGCCACTAAAATCCCTACAACAATATTAAGGTAGTAAATAGTCTTCTCATCATAAGTCATGATACAGACCTTATTAATGGATGTAAGGACATGTACAACATGCTTTCCCTTAACACGTGTTTGGTCATGAGACTAGATGAGGTTAAAGCCTTAATCAAAATGGGTTAGTTATCCATGTTAGTAGAGTTAATGCCAGATTGAAGACATATTTGAGGAGTCATACTATTAGGTACGCACATCTCGAAAAGAGAACTCAAATGAACTAGCAATTTCATAGAATGAAAATGGACGGGTTCCAACCATGGTCATCTATTATGGCTTGACCTACTATATCGGGGGTCATAATGGAAGGGCCATGGATGCTACCTACTAAGGAAAATTGATTGGAACAAATTTCCCAAATTCAATAGAAGGGACTATTTGAATGTCGATAAAATAGTAGGAAATATGTGTTTGATTAAAGACCTTACATTAAATGCATGAACATATACTAATGTCTGAACAATTTCTATCTTATATCTAGGTTGAATAATGAATCCAAACATAAACCTTCGCTCAATTCTTGATAATAAACTAGATGGTTCAAAATTTATTGATTGGTTCAGGGCGGTGTGGATAGCCCTTAGATCCGGAAGGATAGCTTATATTTTAGATGAGCCCCTCCCTAATGAGTTGATGCTGATGCCAATGAGCATGAGGTATGAGAGAAGCATAAAAAGGATCGTGAAACACATGCATAATGTTGGTAACCATGAATTCTGAGCTTCAGAAATAGCATGAGAGCATGGACTTAGACACCATGATTCTCCATCTTCGGGAGCTCTTCTCAGTGCAGGCCAAGTTCGAGAGATTTGAAACATCAAAACTCTTATTCAGAATGAAGATGCAGGCTGGCACTTCAGCGACTCAACATGCTCTTAAACTATTAGGTTATACAAAGAAACTGACTTAACTGGGTTTTATGATGGATCATGAACTATGTGTGGATCTGATTCTTACTTAATTAACTAATATTTATTCACTGTTTGTGATTAATTATTATATGACCAAGATTGATGCCACACTACCCTAGTTGGTCAATATGCTAAAAATAGTGGAACCTAAGATCCAAAAGGATCCAAAGGATTTTCTTTTGGTTGAGAAAACCAAACCTTCCAAGGGTGGGTCCTGTCTTGGAAAGGGTTTGAGTGTTAAAAAGAAAATCAATAAGAAGAAGAACAGTAAGAAAGGAACTTCAAATGTCTTCTTTCGATGTGGAAGATAGGCCATTAAAAGAAAGATTGCAAGGTTTAGATTTCTAAACAAGTGAAGAAGAAGCTAAGTGAGGCATCTACTTTTGGTATGTTAATGATATAGAGTTTCTCTACAGTTCATTAAGAGTCTACATGGATATTAGATACTATTTGTTATACTCATATATGTACTTCTGTTTAAGGTTTGTGGAAAAGTATGGAGGTTTGTAAAGAGGGAAATGGACCTAAGAGATGGAAATGGACCACAAGTTGCTGCAACATTTGTAGGGACATGCTATTAGACATGATGTATGCCCTAGAGGCAATTAGGGCGATATATCTTTATTAGTTATAATGTACAAACGGTTTTGGGTTATTATTAATAATAATTAAGTTATCTTTGTTGCTTATCAGTGCTTTTAATTAATTTATATATCTCGCTAGTATCATATATGTATAGTATTAAATATGTATATGTGCATTGATGAGACAAAGTTTGTGACTTCTTCATAGCGTAAAAGTGCAAGTACATAGTGTGAGCTATGTGGTGTGAGAACTACACATATGTGTTACTATGAATAGTCTAAATATCCCTAGTCATAGTTTCACTGAGAATGGACATCAATATAACGGACAAACTAGCATGTGTAGGCTTACTCCTTGGATTAGATCCAAGCAGCCGATCTCACGAGCTGAAGGTGGTACCTTGATTTAACAAATGAATGTATTCGGGTAATACATTGGAGACCAATATAAGACAGACACTCAGAAATAACTATATCCATATGTTGGTGTCATGTTTTATTGCAGTAGCAATACAAGTATCCTCAGACCTCAGATTCTGGTTACCTTGTGTAAGAGTTGTTATACTTTGGGTCATACTTATTCATACCCTGGAGATCAGGATGATACGGGTGATTAAGGGTATAGTGATGATCACATGTTTATAAGCTAAGTATTCAAGATGGGATCCATCGTTCCTGATATATTGATATAGTGGGAGATGTACCTTAGGGCCCCTTGTTGAAGAGACACACTCATGAACATATGATCAGAGTATGAGATTGATAGAACGGGTTTCTAGTCAATCTTGATACATAATGGCCGAGTGGTGTTCTTCATGAACAAGTCTAATTCCAGGATAGCTACGACTATTACATGAGTTGACACTTAATTCCAGCTCAATAAACTGGATGGTACTTAACTTGATGGAAGGATTGTATTGTATTGGTTACTACTATAGAACTGGATCAAGTCACAAGAACATTACGCTCTAAGTATCGGGGGATCATATGCCTTTTCTAGAAAGCCCATTTGATCGTCTAGAGCTATTGGGTTCCATATCGGTCTAGAACACTAAGCCTAAAGGTTCTCAGATTGCAAGCCAAGTTTAGGTTAACCTCTAGCAGCTCAATACTATGGGATCTTAAGAGGTCACACACTTTGGGTCTTTATCGGACTAAGTAAAGAACTTATAGATTGCGTTTGTGCCGAGAATACCTAATTGTCAAATTCATTGGAAGAATTATTAATTGGTTAAACCAAATTAATAAATAAATGGAATAAAAAGAAAATAGGGAAAAAATGCATGGAACGGAGCAAGGGAATTTTTCCCATTGCGAGTGGGCCCTAAATGAACACGAGATGTTCGAAGTGGGGCCTACACGGCTCTCCCCGAGCTGAAAATCTCGTGGGCCACTAACATGCGGGGATAGCCTGCGCACTCTAACGAGCTGCAAGCCCGCATGTGCTGCCTAAGGCAGCGCTTGCGTGGGCCTTCCGCGCAAGCCTAATTAGGCCTAGTTCGCGGGTTGCGCGCAAGCCCAACTTGCGGCACAAGGCATGCTCGTTAAAGCTTGCCTTATGGGAGGAAGTCGCGGGTGGCATGCTGATCCTAGTGACCCACGTGGCCAACCCGCATGTGGGATGGGAATATTCCCATCCCATATAGTATTTTAGGGGAAGTCTAACACTCCCCATTTTCCCTATATATAGGCCTCCAGTTCCTCTATATTCTATACTTCAAAATAGCCTTTCTCTCTAAGTTCAACATCTCTTTCTTCATTCGTTGTGCAAGATCCTTCACAAGTTTCTCCAAACAATGAAGAATTCTTTTGAAGGTCCTTCCTAATTAAAGTGAGTTCTTGGTTTATATTTTCGGATTGGTCTTCGAGCGGTCTAGCAGTTGCTATCTACTAATAGGTTCTACCTCAACGAGGTTTTGGTCGGTGAAGATTCGTGTTGATTAAACGTAGAGGCTATCCTAGTTTGGAGGCTCATGCTAATGAATTTCTGCTAAATAGCTCTAAGGGAACGCCACATCTAAAAGAAAGAGAAACACACATCAACTGGTAATGTTCTAAACTTAGATGCTAGGTTTCTTTTGTAAGTTTTATAAACCTATAAGCATTTATGCAACCTTTTAACTTAGATTATATCAATCATGGCATGCTTAGGAGATCTTTAGGTTAATTTTAAGTTTTGAAATTCTGCCTTGCAACGATTGTATGTTCAATCACTATCTTGATTAACCGGCACATATAGCATTTGTTTGCCTAGTGGTCTCGTTTAGTTTTGAACAATTGCTACTATATTTCTGCTGCCACTAAGAATATTATTTCTATTACGCGTTTAGTAATAAATGGATTTGAGATTTTATTTTTAAATAATAATGGTGTCAAATTCAGCGTGATAATGTTCTTTCTGCTTGTGGAATATGTGTGGATGACATTTATATTCAGGATATTAAAACTGAAATTCCAAACATGAACATCATTAAGAAATCGAAGATAGATAATGAAAATTCTTCATACTTGTGGTATTATCATCTAGGCCATACAAATGAGACTCGCTTAACTAAGTTGTACAAATGTGGTGATTTGGACCTAATGGAATGGGAATCCTATGGGACTTGCAAACCTTGTTTAAAGGGTAAAATGACTAACAAACATTTCAAAGGAAAGGGTTAGTGTTCCACAAAGACTTTGGGAATAATACATTCCAATGTATGTGGTCCAATGAGTGTCAAGATATATGAAGGTTTCGTCTACTTCATAAATTTTGTCGATGATTATTCACGATATGGTTATTTGTACCTAATGAGGCACAAGTCTAAAAGTTTTGAGAAATTCAAAGAGTTCAAAACCGAAGTAGAGAAATAGCTTGGGAAAAGTATCAAGACCCTTTGATCTAATCGAGGTGGTGAATACTTAACCCAAGAGTTTCCAGATTATCTAAGGATAATGGTATTTTATCCCAGTGGACACCTCCTTATACACCTCAACACAATGGAGTGTCAGAATGGAGAAATCGAACTCTACTCGATATGGTTTGGTCCATGATGAGCCACGTAAAACTCAGCAGATCCTTTTGGGGTTATGCACTTGAGAGCTAGTTTATATTCTAAATAGAGTGTTGTCAAAATCAGTTGATCAAACACCATATGCGATGTGGTAACGTAAGAAACCAGCTTTTTCTCACCTAAGAGTTTAGGATGTCCTGCTTATGTAAAAAGGATAAGTTTAGATAAGCTGGGTGCTAAGTCTAACAGGTGTGTCTGTTTATAAGTTACCTTAAGGAGACTATAAGTTATACCTTTTATGATCCCAAGGAACAAAAGATACTTGTTTTTAGGAATGCTCAGTTCCTCAAGAAGGAATACATACTTGCAAAAGCTAGTGGGAGAAATATTGGCTGAGTACTCAAGAAGATTAAACAGATAATTAACTAATTGTTCCCACACCAGCTACATAAGAAAGTGTAAGAACAGAACAACCTATTATAACACCGATATTGCATAGGTTAGGTCAGGTTTCAATCGTTCCCGAGAGATACAGTTATTTCATCATTGATGATAAGCACATCTTTCTTATGGAAGATGATGAGCCCAAGACTTACAAGGAGGAAATGGAAGGCTTAGAGTCTGACAAAAGGTTTATAGCCATGAAGTTAGAGATGGACTCCATGTATGAAAATCAAGTCTGGAACTTGGTTGATGCTCCAAGTGGGATTAAACCCATAGGGTGCAAATGGGTTTTCAAGAAGAAAACTGATATAGATGGTAATGTGATTACCTATAATGCAAGGCTAGTTGTAAAAGGTTATAGTGAAAAGGAAGGTATTGACTATGATGAAACCTTTTCACCAGTAGCCATGTTGAAGTCTATCAAGATATTCCTTGCCACCGCTACTCATAATGATTATGAGATTTGGTAGATGGATGTGAAAACGCATTCCTTAACGGGAACCTAGATTGGGATGTATAAAGGGTACAACCCTCTCAGGATGGATTGATAGTATGCAAATTGCAAAGGTCCATTTATAGACTTAAGCAAGCATCAAGGAGTTGGAATATTAGGTTTGATGAGATAATATGAGAAATTGGTTTTGTGTTAAACGTTAATGAGCCATGTGTATATAAGAAGGCTAGTGGGAGAGCGATCATTTTCCTTGTATTATATATCGATGGCATATTCTTGATAGGAAACTATGTTCCTTTTCTTTAGATAATTAAATCATGGTTGTCAAAGAAGTTCTCCATGAAAGACCTTGGAGAAGCAGCTTTTATACCTGGTATAAAAATCTACCGTGATAGATCTAGAAGGTTGCTAGGTCTTTCTCAAAGTACATACATAGATAAGGTTTTGGTTATGTTGGTCCGTAAACGGGCTCTTAACAATAGCAGAGGGGGGTGAATGCTCAATCTTGGTTACTTTTAATAAATTTCAAAGTTATTTGCCAAGTTCAATTTTTATATGCATGTTGAGTATGCGTGCTAAGTATGATATAAAAACTTATAAACTGCTCAGCTCTGTTGGCATAGTTTATCTTCAATCTTTAGCTGAGTAAGACTTCTTAGCATAGATAGGATAACAAGCAAATAAAAGAATGAGAGAAATAGATGAATGAGCTGATCACTGAAAAAGCTCAAAGTTTAAAGTTAGAACGTCAACACCTGAGATTTATCCTGGTTCGGCCCATAGCCTACCTCTAGTCCCCGGATACCATCTCCGATCTTTAATCCACTAGTGAGTCATTCCTTTAATAGGTAGAGAAGCATTTACAGCGGGTAGACACTATTACAGAAAGTACATTCCTTTCTAACTATCGCTCAACTCAGTTTGGGTACCCTTCCCAAACTAACACTTAGATTAATTTAAGAATGTGAACTGGATTCAACTTATTGAAATGTTAAATCCTTACAATGTTAATCTAAGTAATTTCTCTCTATTACAAATAGATAAGACTTTGATGTTTGCTGATTATTTACGGTGGAATTTCTTTGGAAGCGAGAGTAATTTACGCAGCGTTTTAGCTCTTTAAGAAATTCATGGTGATTCACCAAGCTTGAACTTCTGCTCCAGTCTTCTTTTTATACTTTGAAGCTCTTGCGAAGTAGCTGTTGCAAACTTTACGATATTGCTGATCTTCAATTTCTCATATCTTCAAATCTTTCGAATCTTCCCGTTGGAGACAGATTCTAGGACGTTTAGAGACAGAATTTAAACATTGAGGCGGGATGAAATTCCGTTGACAAAATCTTATTTGTCTTCAAGCAATCTGGTTCTAAGAGAGACTCACTAGAATGCAACGTGGAGTCTTCCCGTTGGATGACCTAGCTGACGTAAGCAGATTTGCTCCAAGACATTTAAGACACAGCACATAATAGAAAAATCCTTTTACTTAGACTGTAGCGAGGAATCTCTAATATACCGTATTGGCACTTTTTGGCGTTGTGAGGACCATAGGAATCTTCGTTAATTTTAGCACTTTTTTTCTTGAAAAGTAATTAAAGAATATTTCATTCCTTCACAAACGAAGTTAGTAGAACTTGTGTCATTAAGTCTCTACGTGCCAAGAAACATGCTTTTAATTAAATAAAAAGCAGGACTCAACACGAGCTGAGTGAAGTAATCCTAAACTATGTAATACTCAGTACAGACTCAGCTTTTCCTACTCTAATTCATAACTTAATTAATCATCTAGCAAAACTGAGTTATTCTCCCTTGAATAAACTCAATTCAGCTTTCTTAATTAAGAGTCTACTTAGTACTCAATTAATTTCACTATCCTAGACAGTTTGCTATTTTCAAAACTACTCAGTACTATGAAGTACTATTAACTTGGGTTCTACAATCTCCCCCATTTTGGACAGATAGCAAACTAGGTAGTAGAAGAAGTTAATTGAATAAATAGTTCAGAGTTTACAGAATATTTGAAAGCGAGGTACTCACTTATGCTGAGTGACTTCCCTTAGTCAGCTTGAGCTCCCCCATACTGAGTGAGTCTTTTAGAAGTGGCTCAGCTCCCCCACACTTGGAGGATTTCGTCTTTGACTTGGGACTTTATTTTACTTCAGCTTTAGCTTTAAAGGTTTGGTCTCTTGTATGTTTTCCTATTCCACATCGTTAGATAAATTGCAGAAATCATACACAGCATGAGAAGTTAAGAAGATCTTAACTTGAGGTAGGAACTTATAATTTTATTAATATTTCAAAAGGACTTAGTCAGTATATAAAGTATGTCCTAAGCTAAGATTACAATAAGCCCCATTACAAATTATACATCTACTATCTCTTATACGCTGAAGAGGAAGATCCAACAGTCTTGTTTTTATCCTAATTTGGCTTGCTTTTGTTCGAAGGATGCATCAAATGAGAATGCCTTGGAAGAGATCCCTTATTGAGATTTGCCATCCTGAGCGCATCTTCAGCTACCTTCTCGCCTTTTGCTATCTGACCTTGAACGATTTGATCAAGACAGACATTAAAGGCGTCGAGTGCAGCTTGGAAGCTCTCATGCTAGCTAATTATCTACGGGGAAATCTCTTGCTCCAATTGCTCCTTGCCCTTAGTTGAGAGGAAGTCTTGGTTGTTCAACTCGCTAAGAAGAAGATGGTGGCAACATGAGAGATGAGCTATCTAGTCAAAACCTTGACTGGAAAATTGTTGAAAACACTCAAGGCGACCACGAAAGTTTGTTGCTGTCAGTGCAATCTTCAACTAAGCTTCAATGTCAAGAATCTTAAGACCAATGGATTCGATACAATGTGAAGTGTAGTCAATGACTTTTTCATCTAGCTCTCCCATTCTGAGTAGAGAATCCACCTTCTTCGTTAGATCTTCCACCTTGGTTTTTATAACATTCAGCTTCGTGTGGATTGTCGTTCCAGTCTCAGGGTAGAGGGACTTTGTTGGAGGCGCACTTGGCATAGGTATGTCTGGAAAAATTTGTCCCATTGCAATCACTAGGAATTTCTATGATGGGGAGACTTTCTCCATTATGTGATAAGAGACTTCTAGCTGAAGGTTATCCATCTTGGAGCTGAGAGAGTCAATGTTCATGATAGGGGCCTTGTCTAGCTTCTTCAAGATATCATTTTATAGCTTGAACACCTCATTTTACTTGTTATCATGGACAAGCAAGAACCATGACTCAGATTCTACCAGCTTAACGATGATGTGGTTCAAGTCCTTGGTAGATGCTTCCTCTTTAGAGACGTCCTCGATCTTGCGATCGATTAGCCTCTTTATTTTGGCCTGCTCCTTACCGAGCTCATGGATTTGTATCACTTGAGTAGCCATATTGGTACTCAAGAGACTCAGCTACTCAGTAGCAGTGTCCATGCTACTCTTTATCTTTCCTGCAACAGCATTCGGTATTACAGTAGACGTGGGAATAGATGTAGTAGCTACCCCAAGCTGGGCTGCAGAGTCTATCAACCCATTCAGGATTAGCACCATCTTATCTACCAGGCTCTTAGCACTCTCTTTTGCTAAATGATTTCGAATATCAACAAGCTACCTTGGATCCTCTCAAAGTCCTCAAAGTATAGAGAGTCACTAGGAAAACTTGTGTGCTGGTCGAATTCAGGCAATTTTTCCTTGGGCCTGGATAACAAGTCCATCAATTCCAAAGCGAGTAGCATGCTGCCTACTACTCCATCTAACTCAGCATTAGTCTTGAGCATAGGAAATTTCTTCTTTGCTAACTCTTGGATCTGTGCCAATAAAGATGTATCAGCCATTGCTGGCTTGATGTTGGGTTCAGGTGTTTCAGCCATTGCTGGTTGTAAAATTTACCTCAGCATTCTGACCACTTGCTTTTCCCTGCAAAGCAGAGTTCTCAATGTTGGGAACTTCCCTAACCAGAGTGGTTAAGGGGATTGTGGATGGATTAGAAGAAGGGGTAAGTTTAAAATGATGTACAGATGAAGAAGTTGGTTTGAGTGGAATAGAAGGTACAATGGCTCTGGAAGAATTGGTTATTAGTTGAAAATGTACAAGAGAAGGTGTGAAAGAAATATGTACTGGAGGTAGAGGAAAAAAAATCCTGGGCTATTTTCAGGTGAAGAGATTTGAATTGGGGAATGTATAGAGTTAGAGGGGGAAGGGCTTTTCTGTGTTTCCGGATCTATTGGAGTAGAACCTGATAGAATAGAAGAATTTACAAGAGAATGGTTTTGATGATTTACAGGAGAATATGAGGGGGTAGGATTTTGTGGAACCTCTTGGTTAGCTATTTGACCCAAGGATGGGTCAGCCTGAGGTTGCTCATGCTGAGAAGAAGGCTCCTCAACATGAGTGAATGTAGGGGTGGGGATGCTGGGGTCCTGAGGATTAGACTCCTCTGGAATAAAGGTAAGGGTTTCTCTAGCATCCTCTTCGTTGCTCACCACCTACACATTTTTTATAGTGGCCTTGTGGTGGCAGAACGCTTTCACTGAGTACCCTTAAGTTTAGCAAACACATCTTGAATGTTCTCAGCAGCGTTGGACCCAAGCTGGTCCGCATCTCTAGACTTCTTGGCTGCGCCCTGCACCTCAGTATCATCTAAGAATACCATTTTGCACTTTGGCGCAGGGACTCATTAGGCTCAGCTTCTGCTTCTTTCTCCTTAGCTTGCTACTCAGCTAATAGCTTAGCCTTTGCCTCCCTTTGGGTACGGGTTTTGTCTTGCATCTTCCTTCTTTGATGCTGAGTAGGAGTATCTGATAAGTGTATAATTATACTTATTATCATAATAATTTTATAATATAAACACTGTAGTTTTAGTCATTTTTATACTTCATATAAAAGATTTCACGTGGTATGTAGTTGTTTTTTATGCAATTGCAGATGCTAGGTAAATCTTGGGAGTAAAATGAACTAAAGTGGAATTTTATGAAAAAAGTGTGAAAAAGGAGCAAAATGATGCGTGGAACTTGAAGATTTGGCTTAGAATCGAAGCTGTCAAAGATCAGTGAAGTTACAAGGAGATTTCTGAAGAAAACTCAATTCACAGTCGCGTCAATGCCTCGCGGTCGCGACCTATTCACTTCAGAAATAGAAATCTGCCAATCAAAGGTTCACGGTCACGAATCACATATCGCGGTCGCGATATGGATGGTTTTCTGGTATTATCTTCTTAACTACCAACCGCTAGATAAATATGATCAACTGCCATCAACCGCCAATGAAAAGACACTTATCAGGAGTCAACCAATCATGAAAAGGTGCCTATCCATTGTGGATTGAATCAAAGCCTCTCAACCAATCACATTGAAGAGATGGAATCTTTCACCAATGGATGTGACTCTTAGTTTGGATAGACGCAACCCTTCAAACTCCATAAATAGGGCTCCAAATCTTCAACAATTTCATGTGGTATGCCTTCAGTGTAATAAAGGAAGTCCAGAGAAAAAGAGTGCAAATATAGTGTGTGTATAGTAAATTCGCTATGTTCTTAAGTGTTAGCGAGAAAATGTTTAAGTGATTCGAATCCTTGTTTCGATTACTAGATTTCTCTATATTCTCGAATGATTGTTGTATAAGTGTACTTGCAAATCAATTATCAATAAAAGTTTTTGTTCTTCAATATTCGTTTGTTCGATATTCGCAAGGAATAGCATCCTAGTTGAGGTTCTGTTCGGGTCGAGATCGAATTCAAAGCAGATGTAGGAATTGTGGGAATTGACGACTCCCATTAAAGAGTGGATGTGGTTTTATCAACTTTAGCTTTCACTTGAATACCTTATAACTTTGCTTTGCTTTCTACTTATACTTTCTATTTCGAAGTTTATGATATGTCTATGTGTCATAATGCGTATTTCGTGCTAAGTCTTTTATGTTAATCAAGTTATATGTGTTGGCGTTAATTTTAAGAGTAGTTTCGGGTTAACAATATCTTGTATAATCACTGGATCTATGATATAACGCTGATTAGGGAGTCAACATTTTTGAAATGGTAACTTGCTAAATGTGGCTATGTGAGAGCGACCCGTACTAAGCATAGTATTGATGTTGTCTAGGTTTATATAACAGTCTTATCTCGTTTGCGCTAGACTTAGAAAAGTTATTTCATGTGTTGCTCTGTGGCGAATTATTAAACATCTGAGTGTGTTGAACTAGTTTGTTAGATTAATCTAGTGTGTCGTAACACCTTTGTTGAACTTGCATGTTTTCTCTGCTATACTTGTTTGTAGTGAAAATCTATTTATTTAGAGTCTCTAATCTATCACATCTATATTTACTCAACTTTTCATTCTAGTCTTCCTATCCATAAAAATCTCTAATCTATTTTTATTTTATTTACTTTTATACTTCCCTAGTTATCTTTAGACCTTGTTCCTTCCCTGTGGGTTTGATATCTTTTAAAACTACATCGCAACTGTATACTTGTAGTTATCATCATTTTTCTATGTGATAAGGGGTATTGATAACACCTACATTTATTTGTGAACAAGTTTATGGCACAGTTATTAGCCAATAGTTCACGAGATTTTGGAACCATTATAGATTAAACTTATCAGTAGAAAAGTGGCGAACAAGTTTTTGACGCCGTTGCCGGGGAAGGCAAATGCATTTTAAAGTTATCGTTGGGAAAGATAATTATGTTCTAGAGATTAAGCATATTTTATATTTTATTTAGAATTATTATTATTTTGCTATTTTGTTATTAACATATTTTTCTTACTTATTCATTGAGTTTTCTTTCTAGTGGGTGCATGCCAAGTACGCGTAGTTCGGGAGAAAGTTTGGCATCTTTCAAATCAGAAATAGAACTATTTGGTAGGTTAAGGAAACAAAATTATAATAGACAAGAGAGAAGGAGGGCTCAAGTTGAAAACCCAAACCCAAATCCTAATCCTGATCCGAATCAAGATGAAGATCCACCTCAACCAAGGATTATGGATTATGTTATCCCGACCATCAATGGTAACAATCAAGGAATTGCTAGACCACCAATTAATGCACATCAGTTTGAAATAAAACTAGCATTACTTCAAATGATTAGCAACAATGTGCAATACTATGGTCTACCCAATGAAAATCCAAATTCCCACATTGTAAACTTTTTAGAAGTCTGTGATACTTTCAGAATGCCCAATATCCCTGAAGAAGCAGTTAAACTTCGCTTATTCCCCTTTACACTCCGTGATAAAGCGAAAGTTTGGTTGAATAAATTACCCCCAAATTCTATCACTACCTGGAACCAATTAGTCCAAGCCTTTTTGACTAAATATTTCCCTTTAGCAAAAACTGCAAGACTCATTAAAGCAATCACTTCCTTTACCCAGAAAGATGGTGAATCCTTATACGAAGCCTGGGAATGTTATAAGGAATTTCAATGAGTTTGTCCTCATCATGGCTTACCTCAGAACGTTATTCTGCAAACTTTCTACAATGGAATAAATCATGCAATGAGAGGAATAATTGATGCTATGGCTGCATGATCTCTTATGAAGAAAACTAGTCAAGAAGCTGTTGAACTTTTGGAAGATATGGCAAGCAACAATAGTATGTGGCCAGTGGAGAGAGCACAAATAAGTATAACTAACCCTACTCATTCACATGCTGCATCTTCATCTTCTAGTTCAGTTAAAAAGGTCCATGAGTTAGATTCTATTTCTATTATGCAAGCACAAATATATGCTATATCTAATAAGATAGATAATATGAGTGTAAGTAAAAATAACCCTTTGACATGTGAAAATTATGGTCAAATTGGACATACTGCTTTTGAGTGTAACTTTAACCCATGTGTAGGGGAGCAGTTAAGTTATATTCAAGGTCAAGGGAATTCTTACAATAATAATGGAAGTAATTATAGAAATTCTAATTGGAAGTATGGTGATAATCAATAGAAGAACTATCAGAATACTGATAGAATAGGGTAGTTAACTAGTAAAATAGACAAGTTTTTAGAGGGAGTTTGTAATAAGCAATTAGAGTCGGATGAATGTTACAAAAAGTTAGAAAATAAGATGGATCAAATGTTTAAAAATCAATCATCTTCTATTCATAATTTGGAAATACAAATTTGTCAATTAGCAAATTCTATTCCATTTCGAGGAAAAGGTCATCTACCTACTAATACAGAAGGAAATCCTAAAGAGAATGTGCATGCTATAGCCCTTCGTAGTGGTAAATTGTTAGATCAACCAAATCCTTCAGGTATGCTTGCTAATAATGATGTTATTGAAGTACCGGATGAATATCCGAGTAAATCTGATGA
>CATIWQ010349802.1:0-11705 GCA_949673415.1 Euphorbia schlechtendalii | reverse complement strand
CCAGGTTATTAAGCACAAAGTTAAGTTATTTCCAAAATGCTGCTGGTTTAGTAATCACACATGCAGAGTGACTAATAGCACAAATAATATAAGAAAACTTAAAAAAACTTGATCTATAGTAACCTGCAATTTGTACGACTTCTTTTTAAGTTAATACTTTTGACAGCCTCCTTTTTGGCACCAGGCAGAACCTTCTCATCTGCAAACATTTAGCAATATAAAAATGGCAAGGAGAAAAATCAGAAAATAATAAGCCACAACCCAAAGAAAGGATGTTGATTTTATATATTTTAATATGATAAGGCACTTGCCAACCTCTTTTGCTTGTCTATAATACCCTAAATATGATAATAACAACAGATTATCATCTCAATCTAATAGGGGAATCAATGTTACTAATCCCCTCACTGTTAATAATCCCCTTTAAAGTTAATAATCCCCTTTTTGTTGTAAATGTCATGAGTACAGTGAAAGCCTAAATTACTAATCCCCTTTCAAATGCATATTGCTAGTGAACAAAATTCTTAACCTAAATTACTAATCCCCTCTAAATTAACGAATCTTCTAAGATTGACCACATCAAATAGAAAACCCATTCCTCACAAACTCAAGGCAAGTAAGAAACTTAAGTTCATACATACCTGGTGTATAACCAATAGAGAGAGAAATCGACGACGATGATGTGTGAGCAGTTCCAGCCAAGGAAGAACCCAAATAGAAATAGAAATTGTTGCCTTCAAAGGTTAAGCGATAGACCGACGGTGGTTGTTGCGGGCTTGAAGCGACTTCGAGGCACCGACGGTAAATGGGAGAAGAAGGCGACAAAAGAAATCGGGTACAGAAGATGGTGGTGAACGGTGGCGGCGACTTTCAATTGCAAAGGGTGAAAATTTCCAGAAAATTGATCGAAAAAAAGAGGCGCATAGTGAAAAGAGCTAAAGAACACTAAAACAAGATGAAGGAGGAGGAGGCGCCGGAGAAAAATTGATCAATTTGAAGAGAGGAAAGTGAGAGGGTTTCTGTGTCAGATGGAAAAGATGAAAGGAGAACAGAGAGGGTATTTTTTATGGATAAATTTAATTTTTTTAATTTTATTTCATGCGTTTGATGTGCTTTTGGCGCTCGGATTCCCGCCTCAATTTTAATACTTTTTACCAACACTTTTATAATTGTAAGAAATGTGTTATTATTAGTAGGTTTTGTCAACATTAACAAATAGGTGTTGGCACAAGTCAATTTCCTATATTAAAATGGCAACACTTTAGTGCCAACACTTGGATTTTTAGTTGGCATAGCCCATATATGGTGTAGTGATTCAAAGTCAAGTCAACAATCCCATTTTTTCTCCTTTACTTTGAGTGAATTAGCATTCAATAAACATTTCATTTCCTATCAAGATTCCGGAGTAACTTTTGAGCATGCAACAAAATCGCCTGCAATCCTAACAAGCTGTTTTTTCATCCTATATAAGTATCCCTCCACTAGTAACTGTTTTTTGACAAAAGTTACATTTTACTTCTTGCCACTTTTTATACCTTCAGATACATATTTCCATCCTGCATCCGATTTCAATTTGATTGAGCGTTCTGAAAGATCAGTACAGTTGTCCTGTGTTTGTGTAGAGTTTATTTGTGATCCAAGAGCAATATGAGTTGCAGATGATTCTGACATTGTTGCTGTAAACAAAACTAATTAGAATATGACTATTTAAAATAGGATCATTAACATATTAAACATGATTAGTAGTGTGGGTACTATTTAGAATAAGACACTCCCAATTTAAAATAGCTTTTGTCATAGACATATTTTAATCACAAAATAAACAAGATTATCAATGTGGGTACTTTTATTAATATATTAGCTTTTGTGATATGGTTTTCCTGGTCCACTTTGTGAATTTCAAAAATAGTTCCATTTTTATCAATGTGAATTCTTTAAAAAAACCTTAAATAGTTCTATGGTGCATTTGTACCTGTGGTTTTATTCTATCAAGAAGTTTCAATTAAATAATTATTAAAGGTTATTTTTTTTACAATACAAGCCAAAGTTCAAAGTGTACAGGTGTACAAAGCTAAAATGCAAAGTGCGCAGGTGTACAGGTGTCCTTTTTGATACAAGCCAAAGTTCAAAGTGTACATGTGTCCTTTTTCCTAATCAAATGCACAAATCTAGAGTGCAAAGTTTATAGCTGCACTCAATAATTATACCCAAATTTCATTGACAATACAAGCCAAAGTCCAACCGATAAAAAGAAGCATATCAATTAAAATATGGTCGAAACTAACCAAACTTTTGCATTTAAAGTGAAATAACAAGTTGAAAAAATACAGATTATAAAAATCCGAAAGATCCAACAGATAAAAAGAAGGATGAACTGAACATCTTTACTCTAAAATAAACATGGAAAATGCAAGAATATGCTAGAAAACTAACTTATTAAGAAAAGTCACTTGAAAATCGATGACCTCGTTATGAAGATGAAGAAGAAATTGCATTGCGACTAGTTGAGTGATATTTGATTTTGCAAAGAGATGATTGGGAAAATTAGGTTAACAGACAAAAAGACGCTTTTATTAATATATATGTGTATCAAACCAGGTTTTGGCCGGTTCAGTGGTTTTCAGGTTTATGGCGGTCTGAACTGGTCATATCTGGTATTAATCTAAACCTTTGTTTTACAACCAGATAGGAACCAGGTCCAATTCCCTGTTTTTCTTGTCAAATCGGCCAATCTGGTCCAGTTTCCATAACCTTGATAAAAGGCACATTCATCTTTGCTTAACTTGAACCTCTCATTTGATCATCCTTTCTTTCCTTTTGCTTGACTTACCCGAGCATCCTATGACAATCAGAGCCTCAGTCCCTCCACTTGAGCTATCAAATTTATCCTTCCTCCTTGGTTCATAGATGTACAAAGCTCCACAAACTTCATTGAGAGTTACAAAAATCTTCTTATGAAGTAGAGTCATTTCAAGGTACTTAAACTCCTCTGGAAGGGACTCCAACAACATCAAAGTAAGATCATTATCTTCAAATATCACATCTAGGTTCAACAAATTAGAAACTCGTTGATTAAAACTAGAATCTAATCATTCATCGTGGTACCAGAAGTGTGCATGAATCGTCTATTCTTCTTCTCCCACTCCATCTGGTTTATCTTCTTCAATTGCAATGCCTAGACCCTGCTGAAACAAGGCGTCTATAACCTCACTTTGCCACATGTCGAAATGATCGCTACCATAAAAAACTTCCACCACTACTCTAGAATTTACTCCAACAGCTCTTTGAAGAATGCTTGAAGAAGCATTTGATGTGGATGCCTTCATTGCGAATGGATTTTCCATTTCAGCTCAAATTGAGAATAACAAATAATAGTACTTCTCGAGTATTAACTAGAAAATTTCCCAGGTAAATGTTCAGGTAACAAATGATCTCAGTTAATATCATTTTCCTTGGGCTCTTATCACTTGGTGATAACATTTTTCCAATTACTCAAGACAATATATAATGTAACATTTCTAAAAAGAGTGTTTTTAACAATAATTTTAAAATTTTGCTAATTGCCAATTAATTACCAAAAGCCTAGAAATTGGAAAATATTCTGATGTGTCACTGTAGTACACCTACAGCACACAGAGAATAGTATTTTTCATAACCAAGCTCGGATACCAAATATTGAGGAATTGACTAGCAAATTATAAAATTAGTGAAAAAAAAACAAATAGAGAGAAATTCAAAAACTTTAACGAGGTTCGACTAATTTCGCCTACATCTTCTGATACTACCAAATTAATATTTCAACAAGAAAAATATTACAATTATAATAGAACAAATACAAAAGGCTTATAGAATGAGGAAGATAAATGTTGAAATTATGAAATATATTATCAAGATGACTATTTATACACAAATATAGTCATTAATTATTGACTTATCAACAAACCCTTAACTAACCCTTTAATGATAATTTGACAATCTTTTTTTGACTTTGTCAATGTGGAGGTCTCTTAACTAAAATAAAGAGTCTATAAACAGGTAAAGTACTTTTTTTATTTATACATAATTTTCTTAAAAAAGAGAGAAGAAAAAAAGAGGTATTACTATACACAACTCCTACAACTATTATTCTCTAGGGTAAATTTAAAATACGTGGCATGATTGATTTGCAAAATGGTCTTTGTGAAATTTTTTTTTCAAAATGTTGCTTGTGATTTCAAAATTGTTAACAAACATGATTTTCAATTTGAAATTATGTTATAAAAATGGATAATCTTGTTTATTTTGAACTGAAATTTCCCAACATCGTACTAATTATTGAATACATCTTAGTGATAAATTTTAGAAGTTTTTTGAGAAGTGCTATTTTTATTTTTCAATTAAAACGTGATCGGTAACTTTAAAAAATCATTATAAAATGAATAATTTTCGAAAATTACTCAAATTTTGATGAATAATTCTTAAATAATAATGTTAACCTATACGAATGTTAAATTTATTGAAAAGCATTCTGAAACATTATTATTTCTAATGAAACAAATATTTTTTTGCCTGGTTTGCAAATTTTTGAAATAATTACCTAGAAAAATTTCACAAAGACCCTCTTGCAAAAATGTTAAACCACGAAACATGTTTGTCAAGTTTACCATATTATCGGATAACATGAAGAACATAGGCCTTAAAGGCCCACTTAATTGAGTCGGTAATCATTCGGCCCTCTCAATAGCAATTAGCCCAACTTTTGCCAAGTATCAAGCAGATGCTTGACTCACCTCATCATCATTTCCATGGTCTAATATCTCAGCTAAACGAGGTATTCAATTTTGTCTATTATCGCTCAACACCCATTTTCTCATAGGAATTACTTGTGGTGTGTTTGGAAATAAATTTCATAAGAAAATGAAAAGAATTGAATTGAATTCATTCAAGAGAATTCAATTGAATTGGATTCTTAAACAAATTCTTTTATTTGGAAACTTCAATTTTATGTGAAAGAATTCAATTGATTATTAATTAATATATTTAACATATTTTTAAATAAATTATATAAATATTTTGACTCCTTCAACTAAAAACATATGAGAAGTAAAATAGTGAAAGTATTATTCATGTGTTTAACTTCAATGAATTCCTTTGAAATTTTACAATATTTTACAAAATTTCTATTCCTTGCATTTACAAGAATTCAAATATTGAATGATTTGAATTCTATCAATATTTATTTGATTCCAAACAAAGAAAATTGATGAAAATGAATACAAATGAATTGAATTCTTGCAAAAAGGACATTTCCAAACATACCCTTAAGCATCAGCCTAAGACAACAGCTCGTCTTACATGATATCTTAATTTGGATCCCACGAGATCATTCTTACTAGCACTGCCTCGTGTATAAAACGATTACCTTATAATACATATATGTTCTATTTATATAATTAACTATAGGATTTTTCTACAGTTCTATTATTTAATTATTACTTATTTTTTTAATTGCAAGCTAATTTGCTAGAGTACATAAACTAATAGTACTTGGAATATATGTCATTCGAGAGCAAGATTTAGGCTTCGTAAATAAACAATAGGTAATGAGAAAAGACTTAGTGTTTTTTTTTGGTACAAGGGAAGGGATGAATGGATGACCGCGAAGACCTGCAAATGTTCGGCTTCTCATAGTGTCATCGTAAATACGTGAAGTAGAAATGTATGTGACTGATGAAAATTGGTTTCAATCACATTTCCACTTGTTCAATAAAAGAAGGTATATTATATAGAGCACTCAGTTGTTAAAACAATCCATATTAGAGCAAAAAACAAGCACAGGTATCCAACCAAATTCACCCAACTTATCTTCAGACATTGAACATCTGTAACCAAATTCGCGGTGAAAACCGAATCTATCTGTAGTTCTGTACGAATAAGCTGGCTTTGCTTGTTGGAATGAAGGACTTTTTTACAAGCTTCGATTCTAATTAAGCTCCCCATCTAATGGTATTTGTGGAAGAAATCGTCTTGCAACATTATCAGCTTCTCAGCAACCTGCTTAGCATTGCTATTTAATTAATCATTCACTATAAATTCAATTAGATAGTAATTTCAGATTTTGAAGTAAGGCAATTTAATTGATTGGGTGTTTGTCGCGAATGCCTAGAGCATTTGCTACGAACGCTAACTCAGTTCTCGTCACAAATGCTCTACTATGAAATAATTTTATCCTGGCAGAGCAATTCCCAGACATCCTTTTTTACTAAGGACATTTTCGTCATTTATCAGATGGTACGAAGTAATACCTGTTCAATGCTACCATCTTCAATATCAGTATTAAAAGAAAGCAACAAACTTTCGTGCAGCAAATTCTCCAAATCTTCAACATAAGACGGCCCTGCAATTAACCAAGAAAACAACGACACATTATAACAATTTAAAATTAGTGTTTTATTATGACTAATATCCTAACCTTAAGACTGAACTTGCAGATTCAAGTCACAATTAGGGTAGAGTGAGATTTTTGTTTTCAAATAATGTCAGCACAATTATTTTTAGTTAGTGTTTCTTTAATTACCTCTAGGTTGAAAGAACCAATACAAAATATCAGCGGCAAGCTGGTGAGATTTGTGAAGAGAATCAAGGCCGCCCCATTTGTTCTTAACAGCTAACTGAAGGCCATGCCATTCTGAAAGAAGCAATGAAATACTCTCCCGGAGATGAATCACAATGTCTGACTTGTGCTGACAACTTTTTGGGCTGCTCGTGTTGGAGAGCACCATTATTACACGGACCGGACCTTGTTTTGCCCTACTTAGGTGCTCTGGAAAATCCTCTCTCCAGACAGAAAAAAGAGATCCGCCGAGGGGGGGCCGACCAAGGACTTGGTCATATTTCTATTTATAGTAAAATTATGAAACTTGCGCGAGTTTGTCGGCATTGTTTCAGAAATAGTCGCCGCTAAAAGCTGGACCTCTGTCTTGGTCTTAACAGAACAAGAAATGCAGTCAATACATCAACAAAGCTCCACTTTCAGTTGCTTATTAATAACTGGTCTAACTAACTTACAAGCATTTGTTAACATTTTTAACCAATAAGACATTTCTTTTGGTGTAAAATAAATTGAGTATTTTTGTCTACTAGGTTAATTTTTTAGTTTTATAAACGGTATATAAAGTAAGCTTTAAAATCAGTTTTATATAATCAATAAAAAAAAAATTTATACACCTTTAAAATATTAATTTATCCTTCCTAAAACTACAAATATTTTATTGATTTTGATGAAAAGTTTTAAAACTACAGATAGAAAGAACCATGACGAGAATATTTTAAGACCAAATGCATATGTTGCTATGACTATAAACGAGCCAAGTAAGGCATGGTTGCATTTGATTATTTAAAATTTAATCGACTTTGGCGGAGCTTGAAATTTTGTTCATGTTTATTTATTTAGTAGCTCATTTTTCACCATCAACTCATTTATTTATTCATTGATTGTTCATGACCGAGTTCATCTATCTCGTTCATAAACAACAATATTATATATAAATCATACGTCACATGCATAAAGCACGATTGATCAAATTGTCAATGCTATCAAGGAAAGACAATTTGAAATATAGGAAGGCAGACGTAAAGTTAAAAAGAAGACTATCTAACCATAATTTCAATATGTATACACCATCACTTATATATGCATCTAAAATATGTTTTTAAATTTTAAAATGTTGTCTTTCACACACGCTATTCATATTAATTATGTGTCAAAACTTTATTTTAGAATTGACTTTAATGTTTTTATTTCTTTATTATAAGTTTAAATAAATACCAATCAGACATAATCTGAGTGGTATATCCACAAAGTGGGTAGGATGATCAGGGTTCGATTCTTGGCACTTATAATTGTTTCAAAAAAAGTTTAAATAAATATATATAATTTTAGTTCTATAATTTTAATATGTAATAATCATAATTAATCTAGTTTGCAAGCTATTATTGAGTTAGTTCATGAATTTGTTCATCAACATTTTATCTAGCTTGTTCACTAGTTTTTGAGCCGAACATTGCCATGTTCATGTTCGACTCATTTACAAGTTGAGCTCAAGATTAATATTTATAAACTAATAATTCATCTACTAAGTCAAGTCGAACCGAGCTTTCATGGAGCTCAAAATTAGCATTTACAGCCCTATATGTTGCACCCTCAATTTGACATTAAAATCACGTGTCACTCAAATTTTAAAAATTTCACATAACCCCACGTGCCAAATGGCATTGATATTTGTGAAATTTCAATAAGTGCGTATCCATTCCATTTTAATTTTTTGAAATTTAGTATTTTTTTAATATTTTGTGAAGTAAATGAACTAACAGTTTTTGCTAATATATACTATAGTATATTTTAATGAAAAAGTACTATATATGCTTTTATTATAGTCTTTGCTAAATAATTAAAGATGGATAGTTATTTAAGTAATTGTTTAATAAAGGAGAAATTTTATAAATGGGTTGATTTAAAGTATTTATATCGATTCAAGTTTTGGTACATAACTTTTTTGACCAAATAAGTTTCAAACTCACCTTCTATACTTTCCAAGTTATTTTGTTCTCCTCCGCTACCAACTGATGACATCACAGATGATGTCATGTTTTTTTTTTATTTTCTTATCATATTTTACCATTATCTTTTAATTCGTTCATTTTTTGGACATGCCGCTTTAGAGTTTTTTGTTCGTCTCATTTTTATCTTTGAAAAGTTATCAATTGTGATATACTTTTTTGATAAATTTTTTTCAACTGTTCGATATATGGTAGGTATATGGTAGGAAGGAAAAAAATGATAACTCTAGAAATAATATTGTAGCTTCCTAATATATAACTGATGAAAGGAGCACTATCCAGTAGTTAAACATAATAGGAGCACCATCTGGTAAGAACATGGTAGGAAAATGAACTTGAAAATAAAAAAACAAAAGCAGATAACAACATGGTAGGGACGTGGTAGGAAGTAAAAAATGATAACTCTGGAAATGTTATTGTAGTTTTCTGATAGATAACCAATGAAAGGAGCACTATCCAGTAGTTAAACATGACAGGAGCACTATCTAATAAGAACATGGCAAGAAAATGAACTTGAAAAATCAAACAAAACAGTAGCAGATAACAACATGGTAGAGACATGGTAGGAAGTAAAAAATGACAACTCTGGAAATATTACTATATTTTTCTGATAGATAACTGATGAAAGGAATACTATCCATTAGTTAAACATAACAGGAACACTATCTTGTAGGAATATGATAGTAACATGGTAGGAAAATGAACTTTAAAATCAAACAAAAAAGAATCAGATAACAACATGGTAGGAACATGGTAGAAAGTAAAAAATGACAACTCTGGAATATTACTGTATGTAGTTTCCTCATAGATAACTGATGAAAGGAGCACTATCCAGTAGTTAAAAATAACAGGAGCACTATCTGGTAGTAACATGGTAGAAACATGAACTTGAAAATCAAACAAAATAGAAGCAGATAATAACATGGTAGGAACATGGCAGGCACATGGTAAGAAGTAAAAAATGACAGTTCTAGAAATATAATTATAGTTTCCTGATAAATAACTGATGAAAGGAACACAATCCAGTACTTAAACATGACATGAGCATTATCTGGTAGGAACATGGTAGAAAAATGAACTTGAAAATAAAACAAAACAGAATTAGATAACAATATGGTAGGAACATGGTAGAGACATGGTAGGAAGTAAAAAATGACAACTCTGGAAATATTACTGTAGTTTCCTGATAGATAACTGATGAAAGGAGTACTATTTAGTAGTTAAATATAACATGAGCACTATCTGGTAGGAACGTGGTAGGAAAATGAACATGAAAATCAAACAAAATAGAAGTAGATAACAACATCGTAAGAACATGGTAGGGACGTGGTAGGAAGTAAAAAATAACAACTCTGGAAATAGTATTGTAGTTTCCTAATAGATAACTGATGAAAGAAGCACTATCCAGTAGTTAAACATGACAGGAGCACTATCTGGTAAGAACATGGTAGGAAAATGAACTTGAAAATCAAACAAAACAGAAGCAAATAACAACACGGTAGGGACATGATAGGAAGTAAAAAATGACAACTTTGGAAATATTACTATAGTTTTCTGATAGATAACTAATGAAAGGAGCACTATCCAGTAGTTAAACATGACAGGAGCTCTATCTGGTAGTAACATGGTAGGAACATGGTAGGAAAATGGACTTGAAAATCAAACAAAACAGAAGCAATAACAACATGGTCGGAACATGGTAGGGACGTGATAAGAAGTAAAAAATGACAACTCTGAAAATATTATTGTAGTTTCCTGATAGATAACTGATGAAAGGAATATTATCCAATAGTTAAACATGATAGGAACACTATTTGGTAGGAACATGGTAGGAAAATGAATTTGAAAATCAAAAAAAACAAAATTAAATAACAACATTGTAGGGACTGTTGGATTATAAACTTGATCTAATTAAGAAAAAATCCTAACTAATTTGGAGGCTATTAATTACAACCAATTTGGAGGTCATTAAATGCAACTAAATAAGTTAGCTATTAATTGTTTTAGTTGGGAGTTGGGAGTTGTGGTTAGATGGATGTTGCGGTTAGTAAATGTGTTAGTTGGGAGTTGTATCATTCACCTATAAATAGGTGAGTTGTTTAGTTGTTTATCATCAAGTAGAAGTAAGAACTTCTTAAGAGAGAAAAGAAGAAAAATAAGAGTGTATTGTAGTGTTGTATTCGAGTGAGTGTTCTTGTAATATTTTCTTTGCGTTTAATCAAAGTTGTTATTTTGAATGTTATATTTTCAACAAAGTGGTACTAGAGCCAGGTTCAAAAGCTCGAACTCGCTTCCGAAAAAAATTCATTTCCGGGTGCAAAAAAAAAACCAAGTTCAAAGAAATCTGCAGTTTTGCAAGGGAATATAATTCTGTTACTGTTTCCTTGCTGAATCCATTAGAAAATCTGCAGGTTATAAGGGAAAAATAATCTCTTGTAGAATCCGTCAGAAAATCTGCAGGTTGCAAGAGAAAACAATCTCTTGCAGAAATCCGTCAGAAGGCTCTTGCAAAGCACATAGTGTTGCATCAGACTCAAGAAAGTGTCGCAACAGCCCGTGTACTCCTAAAGAAGCTATTTGAGTAATATGGCGAATGGAGTGGCATTGTTCCAAGTTCCAACACTCAACAACAACAACTATGACAAATGGAGTATCAAAATGAAGGCTCTTCTCGGTGCACATGATGTTTGGGATATAGTAGAGAAAGGCTTCAACGAGCCAGAAAATGAAGCCACTCTTACACCCGATCAAGCAATAAGTTTGAAGGATTTTAGAAAGAGAGACAAGAAAGCTCCCTTCCTAATCTATCAAGCCTTAGATGATGATGGTTTTGAGAAGATCTCAAATGCAATATCCGCCAAGCAAGCATGGGAGAAGTTGCAAACGTCATGCAAAGGAGTTGAGAAAGTGAAAAAGGTGCATCTCCAAACTCTAAGAGGTGAGTTTAAATCCTTACACATGAAAGTATCCGAGTCCATTTCAGATTATTTTTCAAGAGTAGCAGCCATCTCTAATCAATTAAAGAGAAACGGTGAGAAGTTAGAAGATGTGAGGGTCATTGAGAAGATACTCCGATCGCCGGATCCCAAATTTGAGCATATTGTAGT
>CATIWQ010349743.1:0-34821 GCA_949673415.1 Euphorbia schlechtendalii | reverse complement strand
ACTATAAAATGTGGTTATCAGATTAATTAATAACTACACAATATTCTCATAAACGTATTCTTTTCAATATTACAATGTTCATATTATTGTTCAATTGCTCATTCATCTGCTTCTTCCTTTAATTTCAATTAACACCAACATTCTTCAATTTGATATAGTCCAAATTATTATTTTAGTCAAGAAATCTACTAGCAGTTCCCGATTTTATTGTGGATTGTATCTTGGTTAAGATTGAGTAGTTACAGGGGAAAAAAATTAAATTTTTTAGACCGTGTAATTAATCGAAGTTCTCAACTAGACTGAGATGTAGTTTAATTTTAATAATATTAAGTAAAATGGATATTATTAATCCAAGTGAAATATAAACTACTTATATATAGAGGTAAGGAGTGCCCATAACAAGAAAATTGACAGCCGCCATGAGGAAGATGAGATTACAACAGAGATTGTTAACTGTTTTACTGTGTTATAATGTGTTGTGTAATAGAGCTGCTGCAGATGATGCTGTTGTTACAGTTGGAGGGCTGCATTCAATTTCAAGCACAGATGATAACTTCGTATGCGCTACTCTCGATTGGTGGCCTTCTTCTAAATGTGATTATGGACAGTGCCCTTGGGGTCTTGCTGGCCTTTTAAATTTGGTATTTTGCTTTTTTATTTCTTTAATTACTAACGGCTTTGTTTTAAATATATGTTAGAAGCTAAAATCAGATTGCATTTTTCAGGATTTGCAGAATAAGATTCTGGCAAATGCTATCCGGGGTAAGAGTCTTTTTTTAGAGTGTTGGATTTGGAATTTATAACAAGTTTAAGGGTTGATTTTGCAGCTTTTAATCCTTTGAGATTGAGAATTGGAGGGTCGTTGCAAGATCAAGTGTTGTATAAAGTTGGGAATTCGGTTAAGAAATTCCCTCACTTTAAAAGAAGATTCAAAAACGACTTTTTGTTTGGATTTACTAGAGGAACTCTTACTATGGAGAGATGGGATCGACTTAACACACTGTTCAACCATACAGGGTATGCATTTTTCCTATTCAACTTAAAATATAATTCATTCCAAATAAAATGGAATAATTTGGGTGGTTTTATTCCATGTAGAGCTAAAATTACTTTCGGGCTGAATTCTCTATTCGGGAAGAGAAAGTCGAGAAACGACTCGACATTGTGGGTGGGGAGATGGAATCCAAGTAACGCGCGTGACCTAATGCAATACACAATTCGGAAGGGGTATATAATCGATTCCTATGAATTAGGCAATGAGCTGAGTGGAGAAGGGGTATCAGCAAGAGTAGAGGCAGCTGAGTATGCAAAAGACATAACAAAATTGAAGAATTTAGTTACAGCAATGCATGGCGTTTCGAGTTCAACCCCGAAAGTAATAGGTCCAGCCGGATATTACGACAAAAAATGGTTCAATGACTTTCTTCAAGCCACTGGGCCTAATGTTGTTGACGGTGTTACTCACCATATTTACAACCTTGGGCCAGGGGTGGATAAAAACCTGATAAAAAAGATTCAGAATCCATATGAATTGGATAAAGAAGTGCAGACATTTAAAAACGTGTCAAATAGTGTAAAGCAATTTGCGGCGTGGGCATCTCCTTGGGTTAGTGAAGCCGGTGGTGCTTACAATAGCGGTAGCAAAGATGTGTCGCATACATTTGCTAATGGGTTTTGGTACTTGGACCAATTGGGCATGGCAGCAACATTTCACCATAAGGTCTATTGCAGACAATCTTTTATTGGTGGAAATTATGGTCTCCTTAATACCTCTTCGTTTATACCAAATCCTGACTATTACGGGTATATTCTAACATTTTGCATTCCATAATCTTCTAAGTAATGAATATTGTTCATTAGTTGTTATCTTGTTTTTTGTGTTTTTTTTAAAAAATTATATACGAGAGTACACATTTTGGGAAAGCAGGCAGAAAACAGTATTGATTCGTCAATAAAATATTAGACCATATGAAAAGTATTTTAATTGGTTTCATCTCATTGTATTGTTTGTAGTGCACTTTTATGGCACCGGCTAATGGGTAAAGACGTGTTAGCTACAACTCATAACGCTTCTCCGTATTTAAGAGCGTATTCTCATTGTTCGGAGGCAAAGGTTTTAATATAACATGTTATTTTGTACTGCAAATCATAAATTTTTTTATTTCAGATTTGAAAAGTGAACTAACTGTGATTGGACAGCCTGGAATTGCAATGCTGCTAATAAATATGTCGAACCAGACAACTTTCAGAGTGAATGTAGTGGATGATCGCATTCAAAATAGGTACGCATATGTTGGGACTAAACCAAGAGAGGAGTTCCATTTGAGACCACTGGGAGGAAATATTCAAAGCGATGTCGTGTTATTGAATGGAAGAGTTTTGAAGCTTACAGAATCATTTGAGATTCCCAACATGATCCCACAGCTTCGAGATCCTTTGTCGCCCATTTCGGTTGATCCTTATTCTATTGTTTATGTTGTGATTAGGGATTTCACGGCTCCTGCCTGCGGTTCCACCAATATTTGATGATTAAAATAACTCCTTTTATCTTCAGTTTTGATTGTAGCTTAAATGTTAGACTTTGATTAGATCAAATAAAGTTAGATCAATAATAAGAATCTATTTGTTTTGGACTTACCTTATATATCAATAAAATTTAGGATAATGATATGTCAAAGCAAACGGTTAGAATGCCAAATCGTTTTTAATCAGAAGAATAAATGAAACTGAAGATTTTGGCAACAAAAGTTATGATTGTCTGCAATATTCCTTGTATAAGGTAATCAAATTAAAACCCTATCCAACAAGATTCTAGGCCATTTTCAAAGAAGAATACTTTACTTGAAGTAGGCTTTTGAAATCTATTCATGCAAAGAATATCCAAATCTGAAAACTTCCATTTTTCCATGGCTTCCTCTTCAAATAAACACCTTGTCAACAATTCTTCACCAAGCTATTTCAATGGAGTATTTGATCAAACAATCTCGCAGGTAAGTTCTAACGATTTTATTGCTCTCTGCGTTTCATCTGTAATACTAATCATCCCTGTTGTTAGGGTAAAGTTTTCTGATCAAGGCACTGGCAGCAGAATACAACCGCGCAAAAACGTAACTTTTAGAGAAGGTACTAATTCACAACTCTTCTTAATCCCGAAAAACAAATTGCGTTATCATATAGTCATGGATTATGCAGAAAAGAAGAGACCTCAGAACTGGTTTAGCAAACAAATGAATCAAGAATATGATCCTAATGAAGTAGAGAAAGCAACCGCTGTGGCAGCTGCGACATATGCTGTTGTATCAGTCACGGATTCGAACATTTCAGACAAGGCTGCGCTACGCGAACATTCCCAACCTTCTTTCACTAGAATTAAGAGCCGAAAGGAAGAAGTTACAAAGGTTTCGAGCCTTCGACCTGATACAAGTAAAATGGAAGATGATGATACAGTTTCATGGCCTCATAAACAAACTTCAGGTGCATATTACTCAAATTACTTTCCATTCATAGATGAAACAAAACTAAATTCACGTATGCATTCAGAAATCGAAGAAGTGACGGAGCCTGAGACTACAGTAAAGGTTGTTGATCCTTCTCCATCAGTAACAAGAACTCCAACATTTACTGATAAGCCAGTGATAAACGTCCCGACTTTTGCTGATGACCAATTGAGAGAAACCAAAAGCGCAGAAAGTATAAAGGTGAAGCCTGATCCTGCCCCTGAGATCAAAATGCCAAAACCTGAAATTCCAACTACTCCTAAACCTGCACCTTCACCAGGACGAATGAATAGGCAGGCTTCGATGGTTCCCGAAAATAGACTAGGAGGAGGCACAAAAGCAGATTCTTGGGAAAGCGCTCGATTAGCTAAGATCAAGAACAAGTATGTTTATTAAATGTTTATAAAGACTTTGTTAGACAAAATGATATGAATGTTTCAAATAATGCTAAACTTTTTCAGGTATGAGGAAGTGGAAGCTAGAATAGTTTCATGGGAGAACGAAAAGAAGACCAAATCAAGGCGCCGCCTCGACAAAACAGAGGTTTGTTTCAGATATCCTAACCGAATTCGAAACATAATAGAGTAGTGCAATGTGATGTTGATGAGCCATAGTGTTGAATTTGGCAGAGTGAATTGGAGGGGAAAAGGTTAAAGGCATTGGAGCGATTTCGCAGTGAGATAGAAGATATCAATCAGATTGTTGACGGAGCAAGATCGAAGGCGAATGAAAGGCGAACACTGGACGAATTTAAGGCCAAGGAAAAGGCAAACACTTTCAGAAAAACAGGAAAACCTCCTACTACAACAACTTGTTTCTGCTTCTAAACCCTAAAACCGGTGTTTCAAATATGTGTACATTCATTACAATCAATGTATATAAACTCGAATCAATGCTAATACGATTCTTTATTGATCACTAGATCCAACGGATACAATTTAAAAACATACACATAAAAAGCAAAACAGTAATATGCATATCAGTTTTTCTTCATGAATCCTTGAGCCATTTTCAAGTAGTCGCCAAACCCAGCCCCGAATTCTTCATCCTTGCCACTTGAATGGGATGAGGAGTGAGTGGTGGTGGTGGCGGTGTGGCCGGCAGAAGTGGTAGTGGTGGAGGAATGGGAGGAGTGATACTGGTGGAGATAATTCTCAGCCTTTTGAACATACTTGCCGTAACTTTTTTCCTCAAGCTTCCCGTAATGAGAGGCAGCTTCGAGAAGATTACCGGCGGCACCGGCGACTTTAGCCTTGTCTACATTGTGAGTTTTGTCGTGGATAAGAGTGGCTTTGGCGGCGTCCGCCACTAACTTGGCGCTTGAGAGGAGCTCGGAGGAGGATGGGCGATGCTTGGTGGGTTTGTTGTCGTGAGAATCCATGGTTGATTTGTATTTAATTTGGGGGAAAGATCGGATCTTTGAGAACTGAGATGAAAAACTGCAGATGTTAAGAATTATTGAGAAACAAAATCAAGAAGTGGATATGATTGGGAAGATAAACTGGATGCTTAAAAAGGGAGAAAACTTAGGTGGGTGGATAGCGTGTAGTGTAGGTCCACCATTAACACGCTTCTTCTACTTCGTCAATGGCCAATTGACACCACCCATCGCTATTATTGATTTACAGATTACCATCTAACTAAAATATCTTCTTATATTTTTCAATTTTAACCAGTTTTTACCGTTACCAATCATGCCAACTTTTATACTTGTATATTTTCTGGACATAGGCCTCAACTTCACAAAAGTGAAATAATTTAATTTACATGTCACGTGAATGCTCCTATTGATCTAGCTTTTCAAAATTTTTATTTTCGTGATTTTTTTTCTAATGAGAAAAGAACAATTTAGAAGTAGTGCATTTTTTATTGATGATTAATAGAAATCAAGTTGAGTTTGGGGTTGAGGGGAAAACATGCAATGAAGCCATTTTCTAAGTACTAGTACCTCCTGTTCGTGGGCCGGGGTACTCACCCGGCCCGGCCCGAGCCCACTTCAACGGGTCGGGTTTGGACACTCGGTTTTTAAAAAACCTGGTCCCGTTCCGAGCCGAGCCCGTCGAAGCCTGAGGAAATATGGATCGGGCTTGGTTTTTATATAAATACCCAAGCTCGGCCCGAACCCGGCCCGACGAATAATTTTATTTATTTATTATATATTTATACAATAAATTTATAATTATTGTAAATTCCTATATTTTATCCTATTAAATTTATATACTTGATTACAATAAATGTTACTAAATATTAAAGATTTTAAGTAAACAATGCAATTATATTAAAAATTTAAATATATTTTGATTTACTTTATATTTTTTTAATTTAGTTTAATAAAAAAATTTATAATAATGGGTTTGGACCGGGCTTGGAAATGACCTTGTAAACCCAGCCCGAACCCGGCCCGAGCCTGAAATTCTAAAATATGAACTTGGGCCGGGCTTGGGTTAATGTTTTTTTGTAAAAAAACCCGTCAAGTCTGGCCTGAACCCGGCCTGACCCGCCCCGACGAACATACCTACCCATCACCTGTTGCACAACTTGCACTATTTTAATCCATATATTAATTCAAAAGTTCTCAATTCTTATGTAAACTAATTTTAGTCTTCTCGTTTACTTTTTCATACGAAGTAGTTACAAACTATAATAAACACTAATTATATATGATGGGTAAAAATTGACCACAAAGTTTCTAAACGAGTGTTTTAGTACAATTTATACTTTTTTTTTTTTTTTATGGACTAAAAATCTCTTTATTTTTCAGTATAATCTATTATTTTGTTTTGAACTTTGTTGCAATTAAGACTCATCGCCATTATCTTTATGCATATTTTGTGAAAAGTATATATTACTTTATTTCTTGAAAATAATTTTATCTTTGTTTAATTATTTAAAATTTTGCCTTCTCCATTATTAAAATCATAATTCAATTGTAAATAAATATAGGTAGCATGTGATTATATTATATAGGAAAAACTCACAATTACATCGAATTAATACAAACATTTAATTATATATTTTGATATGTCTACACGTAAACTATAATATAACTGCAGAATTTATTGTTGCATATATAATATCGAAATTGGAAAGAAATGGAAAAACAACAAAGAGAAAGGTTTTTTTATGGTGATTTTATTTTTAACAAAGTCTTTATTATCATCGATAAATGAGTGATGTGATGATTAATCTAAAGGTGATATACATTGTTAAAAAATAAAATTACTATAATCTATATACACTATGAGAAACTAAAAGAAATAAATATATGAAAAAAAATTAATTAAAAAAAATATTAGAAACTTATATGTTGTATGCGAAGCAAATTGTGCGCATGCGTGTCTTTTTCCAAAAACGAATCAATTTTATGGAATTTTTTAATTTATTTCACACAATGCAAATTATTTATAAAAAGGTCGTACAAGAAAAAATACTTTAACATAAATATTATTTTTAAGTTTCATATTTACATTTATATTTTTCATTTTAAAATATACAAACATAAGTTTTTAATTTATATACCTTATTTTCCATTTATTTCTAGAATCATTCATTTTTTAATATGCCGCTTTATAGTTTTTTGTTCTTCTCATTGTTATCTTTGAAATGTCATTCATATTGATGTTTCGCATTTACAGAAGTCTATTAGATGTTTATTAAAAGCCATAAACATATTATTTTAATAGTTAGATTTTGTTTGATCTTTGTTAGATTTCTATTAGAAGTCATTTATCTAACGAAACACATGTATAGGTTAATGTTAGAAATCTAATAAGAATTTATCAAATGTGTTAAATATGTATAGTGGCTAATATATGCGCATGTGTGTTAATATATATATATATATATATATATATATATATATATATATATAAAATAAACATAAATGTAAGTATGAAACTTAAAATAGTATTTGTGTTATTAGGTATTTGTTTGGCCTAAATCAAGTAGTTGTTTATATTAGACTTCTTCATTGGGCTGAGGGCCCGATGAGCCAGGCCCGAACCCACTTTTATGGGTCGGGTTGGACACTCATATTATCAATAAGCCCGGTCCGTGCTCGATTCCGCTAAAGCCCATTATAGGTCAGGTTTAGTTTTTATGTAAATACTCAAGCCTGGCCCGAGCCCGAGCCCGAGCCCGAGCCCCAACCAGCTTATAATAATTTAATTTATTATATATTTATATGTTATATTTAATAAATATTTAAGATATTAATTTATTGTCTTATTAAAATTTTATACTACCATAAACTAAACTAAGTATTACGAACTTTAAATAAATAAAGCAATTAGATGAAAAAATTTGACATATATATTTTATTTTTTAGTGTAATAAAAATTTAAAATAAAAAAATTAATGGTCTTGGGATGGGCTTGGAAATGATCTCGTAAACACAGCCTGAATCCGGTCCAAACCCAAAATTTTAAAGTATAGGCTAAGAAAACTTGGATTGGTATTTTTTAAATTAAAGTTGATCAAACCTGACTTAAACCCGGTCCAACCCCGTTCGACTTCTAGTTTGTAGCGTTTGTATAGGTCTAGATTTTGAATAGTATATGTTCAAAACTTAACTAAAAGCCAGCCCAAGCCCAGTATTTTTTTGCGGGTGGGATGAACCGATTTTGAAACCTTAATATTATAGGTCCCGTCTAAACCCGCTGAATCTTATCTTAGAGACAAGGGAGACAAATATGAACACTTTCATCCTCCCTTTCTCTCCCAATTCTTGCTCCTCTAAATCAATCCCTACAAGTTATGTTTCTTGCAAAATCCCTGAGATTTCTGCTTCTTCTTCGACTCCTCCTTCCATTATAATCCGGAAATCTCTTCCGATTGCTGCTTCTCTTGCTCTGCTTCTCTCTGCAACTCCTGGTTTGTCTTCTTCTCTTTACTCTTTTCATTTTGCATTTCCCTTTCTCACTTAATCGTTTTTAATCTTTTGGATTTTGTAGCTAATGCTGGACTTATGTCTGGATTTTCTGGTCTGGAATCTGTGCCTGGCCCCGAACTTCCTCAAATCGACTTTCTTACTCGTTTTAATGGTTTGGATTTAACTGTATCAATCTTCAATAACAGTTTCATACTTGACCTGGCATTCAATTGAATCGAATGCAACTATTTGCAGAAGAAAACCAGAAGAAGTATGCAGAAAATGATGAAAGATTCAAATCATCTCCCATACTGAAGGAGCTGCTCGAGCGATCCAAACAGAACAAAGAAAAGTAAATAGCTATTTGTTTATGATAATTAATGAGGTAGATAATTTAATTGAATTGTTAATTATACGAATGGTGAAATTTAAAAACAGGAATAGGCAAGAAACACAAGATAAATACTGTGTTCGTGGAGCGGAGTGGGGAGTGGGAGATTGTTCTACGGTGGGGATGACGGCGGAGGAAAAAGATAAGTTCATTGCTACGCTCAAACAAAAGACTGGAATTCAAGATTGAAAACCCCATTCTTTGTACTTGGTAGTTTTTACTCTCTTCTTTTTATCTATGTTTATATTAGAGATGAATTTATAATATAGTTCAATGCTTTAAACCAATCAAATTGGTTACATCGTTGTGAATCAATGTTTTATCTAATTTATTTTGTCGTCACTCTTAATTATATATAATTTGAAAAGGCAAGCCCACTTTTATGAATGACTTAACTATTGTTATTCTGTTTTGTAATTACTTCTCTTTTCTTATAAAAACATGGTAGAACAAATATGTTGTGTAACTATTCAATGACTGGAGATCATTGCTCACTCGAGATATTAAGTCCTCTGATTAAACTGATTAGTGTTATGTTAAAAATGGGGAGGTTAATTGGGGAATGGAGATATTCCAGTCATTAGTTTTATTTCTGAAAGGTGTTGAATTGATTTGTTGACAATGCTTAGTATAGCAGGGGCATACAGGCTACTGGGTTTTATTAGGCTAACCATGTAGTTTTTATACTGGCGAATATTTTGCTAAATTACAAGTAAAAAAAATTCAATGCAATCTTTTGTAATTTACTTGATATTGGGATCAGATTGGCAAAAGTGAGGGTGCCTAGGTGGATCAGATTGGTATTGTGATCATGTACCCCGTTGACAGAAGTTCTTTTTTAAATTCAATTGTTCTTTGAACTTTTGAATGCAAAGGGGCAAAGTTCATTTATGATCATTGTAGCTCTGATTGAAAAGGGAAATATTAGCTTCATCATAAACTCATTACCTATATATTGATACTGCTTTAGTTGACATGTATTCCGAGTGTGAAGAACTTCGAATGACTTGAGCAATTTTCGATCGGATGTCAAAAAGAAATTTGGAACCATGGAGTAGTATGATTAGTGGATATGGAATCCATGGAAATGTTGATGCCGCAATCATGCTTTTCAGCGCAAATGGTGAATGATACCTTCATGGATGTGCTATCCTCTTGCAGTCATGTGGAACAAAATCGATAATACAAATTAGGAGTAGAACCTATCATGGAACACTTGGCTTGTAAGCCTTGCTGTCTCACCAGTCTAGCCTGTAACTGAAAGCATTGTAACCAGTCTCCGTTTTCTACAGGCTTACTATAGATGAATTATTGACTAACTATGCAACAAAAGAAGCTAATACCCATCTCAATGAGGGTGTGCGGGGAATGCTTGATTAGTCCTCGCTGCTTCATCCATTTCAGAGCTCCCTGCTTTGACCGTTGTGTGGTTTTAGGGGTATATTAGTACATTATTGTCTTGATTTATATAATCTTAATACCAATGATGATGAAATTCATCGACAGATAATCTGAAAGGGAGGGAGTAAATATGCATGCATACCTGAAAACCAACCCAAATAGAAACTACCATATAGTCAATATACATAATATTATTGACTGTGTCAAAGTTTAGTCATGTTAATTAAATAGTATTATGTGGAAGATGTTAACAGCGTAGAGAGAGAGAGGGACGTGTGTACGGGACAATAAAGAATTATGACTCTAACTACCTCAAACGCAAACTAAGAACCACCGCGTTTTGCTCTATAGCTATGACATTGTATGGTAATCGGTAAGTAACCAGTTTCAATTTATTATATGTAAATGGCTGAACTAGACTTGTTCACTGGGCTGGTCCCTCGACGAGCTCCGTCAAGCCCGTTCTGATAGGTCGGGTTTGGAAATTCATATTTTCACTAAGCTCAGTCTGATCCCGAGTTCGAAGAATAATAATTTTATTTATTATACATTTATGTGTCAAATTTAATAATTATTTAAGATTTTTATATTTTGTACTATTAATTCTTGTACTTGACTACAATAAATTTTACTAACATTAAAGACTTCATGTGTTCTGGACTGAGCTTGGGAATGATCTCGTAAACCCGGTTTGGGCTCGGCCGAGCCCAAAGTTTGAGCGGCCTTTCTCGATGAACAATTTTAGGCTAATTGTATCAAGAACACCAGAACTTGTCCACAAACGCTTATTTGCTTCAAGAACTTTCAATAGTTCATAATTAACCTCAACTTTCAAGAAGTGCATCAATTTGGCCATTCAATATCATGTGTCACTTTCTGATTGGTTTGACTTTTCAAATACGTCATTTCTCTTTCTAATCACACGTGGCATCAAATGGGCAAATTCGTGAACTTTTTACAAGTTAATGATGTTATTTGAAATTTTTTAAACTTTAAGGATCGAATGAATGTTCAAGTACAACATTAGAACTAAGTAAATTATAAAAAATGGACTTATTAAATTCCCTTCTTATTTAGGTTACCGTTATTTTATTTTGAAGATTCTTAATTGATTACATACATCACATAAATTATTTGTTATCAAGTATGCACATAATGGAAAAGAATTGGGTGTTTCAATTTATCTAGCATGTTCCCAACCATGTCCTCCACTCATGTTTTAATAAATATTAGACATTATAAAAAGAGATAAGAGCAAATAGAAATAAAAATAATATAATATAAAAAAATATTAAAAAATTAACATTTGTCAAAAAAATAAATAGGTCTAGGATTGAAGCAGGGGCGTCGCTGGGGTCGTGGAGGGTCAGTTGACCCTCCAACCGCCAGATTTTCCCATTGTAGAGGTGTGTACAAGTCTGTAAGTTAGGGTTTATTAGCATTTTTTGACCCCTAAACTTGAGGAAGATGAAACTGAAATGGGCTTTTGTTCATTATCTTTTATAAATTGGCCCATATTTATTAAGTAGCCAACTAAAAGAACACGGACCACATTTATTATTTTGTATTCTCTCCATAATTAAACTTATTCTCATAATTAAAATTGTTCTTTATAACTTTTGTTTCTTAAATTAATAAACTAAAAATTTGTCTAAAAAATTTTTAATTTGAGACGATCTTTAACTAATTTATTAACTATAAATAAAAAAAATGACCTTTGTATTATTATATTAAAGAGAAAATATTTGAATTGTTGCTATTATCATATAAATTATTTTTGACATTTAATTTTATTTCAAATGATAGACATTTTACTCTGCCTTGTTTGTAACTAATAAGCAAAAAATCTAAGATCTGTTACTGTTTGGTTTACCATCATTTTAGAAATATTTTCGATTTTTGCCCCTCTCAAGGGACGGCTCCTAGCACCGCCACTGGATTGAAGACAAATAGTGTTGATCTAATGATGTCTGTTTTTTTATTTTTGCATATGCGTAACTAATATATTTCATGGTAGTGAAAAAGATCAACCGTCCACCCTATAATGTATCTGAAAGTCAGTGAGCTAATGAATAAATATATCATGGTATATACTACCGTAAATAGTTAAATGTAACAACTTTAGGTCTTAAAGTAAGTAGAATCGTAAGAAATAGAAAGAGGGGAAAAAAGAAAAAGATTTATAAAAGTTGAGTACTTGAGCCTTTTCTGCATGATGATAGATTGATTCACTATGTTACGGCTTTTCTTAAATTTGTTATTTCATTAAGTGAAAAAATTAAATTGAATGGAGACATATGATTGGACATAAGAGTATCTAAAGTATTTGACTCTGACCACTTTTTTTAAGATAACAATATTCTGACGCAGACTCCAATACTCCCTTTCTGCAGGCGCGTTAGATCTTTTTCTTTCCCCCACGCGCCCCTTTCCACGTGTCCTTTTCGTTTCTCTCTTTTTTTTATCTTGATGATGATAACCATTTTTATCAGATTAGGCACAAAAATGCGCGAATAATCCCAATTGAATTGTGGGCAGATTAAAAGGTATTCCTTTTACATAATAAACTAATTACTCCTAATAACTAAATAAATAGTTCAAGAACTTAATTATAATAAATTTAAGTTAAAAGGGGAAAGGCAAAGTGTGCGGTGCAAAATTTGAAATTAAAAAGACTTCCATATAAAAGCCTACAAAAAGACAGCAAAATGGGACAGCTTTATTATCGCTATCAAACACCAAACTGGACAATGCTCAAAGTAACTAAGGAACAACCAAACAACCCTTAATTTTAGGATGCTTTTGCTTACGTTTGTACATTCACATGGCTCCAATCACTCCATTTTTGGTTTTCTTTTAATGATTTACCTTTTTCTATTTTAAGTCATTAAAGTTCTTTCCGTTTACCATATATATGTCCATGGTAAAAAAACACTGATTTTAGCACCTATAACAATGCCATTACAAAATGTCAACCAATTCTGGTCTCATCAGACTCCGGTAACATGAACACTCGAGTTTCCGGATCAGAGTACGTAAATACACTCCTTAAGCATGTTATACATGTAAAGAAGAAACCACGCAACATTATGTGAATAACAATACAAAGTTGGGAACACCCCAAACACATTAGTCAATGGGACCCAATATATGGCCTAAAAATGTACAAAGAATCCTCGATCGCCACAATTAACTCAATCCCGACTCTCATTGAAGTGAATCTCTCCACTTGTTCTCAACCGATAAAATCAAACCCTCTCCGACACAGGGAGGGCCGGAGGATTGCCAGGAGGGCATCTTTGCCGGCGGGGACGCCTTGTTGTCTTCCCCCACCCTGTTAGATTCCTATCCTCTAATCCCACTTCAACATTACTGAGTTGCTCTATTAATATAGGAGGAGGAGGAGGAGAGGCGTTTATCAGTGACCGCCTCCTCCCCCTCCCACACCCGTTTCTTCTTGTTAATCCCGAGTTCCATGAGTGGCCTGTCGCTCTCATTATGCCTCCAAATGTCTGAAGATCCTCTGTGACTTCATGTCTTGTAAGAGAAGCGAGGCCTGGAAGAATGTCCCTTTGGAAGTCCCTCCTTTGTCTTCCTCTTCTTGCGTTCCCTCTTCGGGTTCGCGTTGTTACTAAAGATGTACTTGCTTCTGGAAGGATGAGAGTTTCCGGAACCAATGGCTTCGGCATGTAATCTTCTTCCTTGGTCTCTGACAATCTCAAAGTCATGGACTCAAAGTAATCTTCCGAGGAATACCCGTCATTGATACGAAAAGTATCATTATCCTCCCCAAAAGAGGAAACTAACTCCACAAACCATTGAAGAGGGTCCTTATCATCGTCTCGTTGAACGTCCTTTCCACTTAAGGAGATGGCAACTATTGCTTCTGCTGCTGTTTTGATACATTCATCTGGCAGACTGCCATCCTTTTCTTGCGTTGGCTGTGGCAATGATTCTGTATTAGGCCTTTCTGTACATTCTTGCCTTGGAACCATATCGTCTTCCTCTTCGGGGACTGCAGGGGCTTCCAAATCTATTCCTGAAAGAGTCTTCACATTGGAGCCTGTAACGGACGGTGTTAAACAAGCTTCGTCCTCAGTTATGCAAGAATTCAAATCAATTTGAATCCTGGTTTGCTTTTCTAGAGGCATAACTTGTGTTTCAGCAACATCGTGATCACAAGGTAAGTTAATGTTTATCCTGTCATATTCTTCTCCTTTCGAGGGTTGAGGATGAAAAGATTCTATCTTTGAACTACGAGGCTTCTCAAAAATACTTGAAGAATCAATTCCCCCAATCGTACGGTCATCAGCTCCATTGGCACAAGAAGCTGATTTTGGATTCTGAAGAATTAGTTGATTAGGCACCTTCCCATTCCCACCTTCATTCGAATCAGATGAGAGATTCAACGAGTTAATGTCGGCATTCAAATCAAAACCTGGATAAGAAGAAGACTCGATTTTGCAGTTGGGCTTCGTTCGTAGCCAAGGCAAAGTGACAACATCATCCTCATGGTTCCTTTCTAAATCAATGACCTCCGAGTATTTCTGAGAAGCCTTCAACTCTGTGCAATTTGAGTTGTTGTATAGCTTCGCAGAATTCTGATCGATGAAACGCTCGTGTGCTGCATTCCCAGCACCACTGCATTTCGAACTATCATAGTTGCCTGACGCAAATCTAAGCAGTAATTCCTCGGAGCCACGATAAAATCCATTTTTATGTGGCAGATCACTTTGAGTTGTCAGGTTTGATGTAGAATTAGCATTGTAATTCCGCCTATTTACAAAAATACAGTGACTCTGAGTTGATGAACGTGAACTCCGACTCAAGGTAGCAGATGAGTGCGCTTGAACTGGCATTGACTTGTGGTCAAAACTGCCATTAAGCTTTTCCCAGGATGATACAGTGTGGGACCAGGTTTTGAGTTGTGAACCATGAATTGTTCCTTTACTCCATCTATCTTCCTTGCTTTGATTGGTAACGAAATGGGTTGCGGATTCCTTGTTTTTGCCTAACATTAACTGAGCATTCTCAGAAGATGAAGGCATATTTTGGGGCTGAATATCTTGAGCAAGATATAGCAAGCTGTTTTTATTATGCCCTGCAACAATAAGAGTAATAGATCAGAATTTGAGAGCATAATGACTATTTATGACAAGTGAAAAGAAAATCATACCCGAGTCGAGCATGTGAGGAAACCACGATTTTACATGATTCCGCAAATACGAATCATGAAGAGCCCCGTTATTTGTATCTGACTTAGGCTTAGCACCTAGTTCAAGTTGTTCAATCTCTGTATCGTCAACCTCAAGAGGGTCATTTAAGTCGGCCAAATTACTTTTTCCCTTCATACAAGATTCAGCTCCCAATACATTGCCATGGTAACTAGAATTAGCACAAACATTCTCATCCATTACTTGTTCAGTATCTATGTACTTGTCCGCGGGAAGGTGCAGATCAAACATCTTTCTCCTCACCTTCGAAGGTCGTGACTCCAATACCGCCGTATCTTTTGAAGTACCTGCTTTTTGGGATATCAAAGGGCTGGCTTGTATACCGCTTCCTTTCGTCGAGCTCAGTGGAGAATGCATGTCTTCATTGCCAAGATGGATATGCCATTTCCGAGATGTAATTTGGGATGATGCTAAGGGACTTGAAGACAAAGATACATGGTTTTTATTTAATTCTGTCATTCTAGCTTCATTCATTAGGTCCCTTTGTGTTCTGTAGAGACGGTGAAGCTCACACACCTACAACAATAAAAAAATATAAAAAATATCGATACATTAGCCAAAATTGATTTCTATCGACCCGTGTTTGGTGAAGGGCATTGCATATCACAAAAAAAAAATACCTGACTCTTGAAAATGGCTTCATGTTCCAGCATGGTCCGCTTTACTTCATCCTTGTCATAACCTGAATAAACATCCACAGCGTTCCTTGGCCAAAAAGCTTTGTAACACTGTCCATTCGTGAAGGTTCTATCTCCATACAGGAGAGGCCAGCCGCAACTGTCAGAATCCTCATTCAGATCCCTCATTGAGAAATATCCCGGGAAACGGCTTTTTATCTCTACTTTTGTTCCCATTCCTGATGATCCAATGAGATAACATGTTTAGCAATCAAAAGAGCAATCATTCTGGCGAATGTGAAGAAACTTGTTGAAAGACAAGTTCGCTGTGATTACTTGTGAAAATTAAGAAGATGAGATTGTAACAAGCACTTTATCAAGCATTCCATATTCACACAGATTTTTAAAACAATCAATCTCATCTTATAAGGGCTTACATTATCTTTGAAATTAAGGACCTTCAATCGAATTTCTCATGACCTACAAGTTACAGACAGCGGGTTTGACCAAGAAAGAAACCACAACATTCTATCCATTCAATTAATGTTAAATCCCCAGCCTATAAAATGCAAATTCAAGAAAGAAAATATTTTCTGCACATATTGCTTAGATAAGGAAGTTCTTCAAAGCAAACATAGATTTCGGGCGTAGTAGGAAAGTCATTCACTCAAGTAATGAAATAAAGCCTAAATAGGGATAGAACTTCAAGGACAATTCAAGAACTAACAATTGCATTTAGTTGCCAATCCTCACATGTTGGAAATGAAACTATATGATTATTAAAAATCAAGTTTTCTGCTTCATAATTATAAATAAGATGAACTAAATTGACAAGAATAACAGATCCCTTTCAGCAAAAATCTAAGCTAATATATGCAAAAACAAAAGCTCACACAATGAATCAAATAGGGCATCAAAAAGACAAAAATCAAATTCAAGAAATGTAAGAAACCAAACAAGCTATGAACCACAGAATTAAACCCAAAATAGAAATTAAGCATTAACAAAACATCTATTGAAACCCAATTAAGCAAAAACAAAATTTAAAAATATCACTCAGTGAATAAATAAAAAAATACCTCAGACCCACATCCTCTTATCTGTTGTGTCCTTAAGAATCCCCAAATGGATTGAATCAATGAAGAGTTGCCTCTACATCAGAGACCAAAAGGAATCGCCAAGACTGCCACTTACAGCAACTCAAGCTATTAAAAGAAAGGGAAAACAGTAATAGTAAGTGGTATTGCGAATCCTTTAAAAGAGCTTAGATCGTCTCCAGAATTGAACAAAAGAAAGGAGATTTCGATCTGCTGGGCCACTCCCCCTTTCTCAATTCTCTCACTATCTTTCTACCTCCAAGCTGAGAAATTAAATACGGGTGATTAATTAGTATAGAGAGAGAAAGAGAGGAATTTTAAAGTATGATAGAGAGAGAACGAGTTAGAGAGAGATCCCAGATAAGAAAATCCTTTACAAAAACAAACGACCTTCTAATAACAACAGTGACATGAAATTTGTCAACATCCGGTCTCTTTTTATTCTCTTCTTTTTCTCTTCCTATTTTTTTCCACTTACTTTTCGGTAATTGTTTTTAAAATTTATTTTAATCACTCTCGTAAGCATTGTTTGCCAACAAGAACAGCAAACTTGCCAGAAAACCAATTATAATTGTCCAATTTATTTTAAGATAAAATAATTACACATTTTTCCAAATTCAAGAAATGTATAAATTTGGATTAGCATGATTGATCCAGTTAAAGCGGTGATTGAGTTTGGGTCAAGAATTAATAGAGGAGACAAAAAGTGGGCCCCACTGTACCATGAGAAGGATGAGGTTTTGTGAAGCTGTTTGTTCGGGTAAGTGTTTTTCTTTACTTTTACATTTTCAAGATTTTGCTTCCTCTTTTTTAATTGGCTGATCCTTCTGCTTCGTTGCAGGACTGAAATTCCTAGTCTGCCCTTTAATAAAACACATTCAAAGCTTGCCATGTGCCTTTTTGCCATCTTGGACCCAATTGGAATGTTTAGTTGATATTTTTATGTATTAATGAATACAATCTAAACTGGAATCTAGATTCTCAATACGAGTTAGCTTTGCAGAAGAAATTAAATTTTAGAGGTCCTACAATTTAATAAATCCAATGGCGTGAATGTGGAATGTATTAGAAAGGAAGGGTAAAACTGATGAGCTTAAAATAGGTAAAAAGAAGAAAAGAGAAAGAAACACAAAAATGGAAACAATATTGAATGTTTTGTGAGATAATACAGTGAAAACTTTTTTTTATTAGTGTATGGGAAGTTAAGAATTCGGAATCTAAGTCCATTCCCCTTGGATACCCGATAAATGGCCAAATCTAAAGGAGTAAAGGGCAACAATATTTGATTAAAAAATTATTACAATGTAATGGTATTTTGGAATTTGTTTTCGACATGAAATAATATTTTTGGTTATTTGGTTACAATTAATTTTACATATTTATTTTAGATACTTTTAAGATAAATATCAGCAACAACAGTTGTAATTTAGTTTAACTATACCTATTCTTTGGGCGAGTTCGGGGCGGACTTGATCTAGCTTTTCATAAAAATTATCAACTTACGCCTAAACCGATCCACACTTTGAAATTTTGGATTTGAGTGAGGTTTGGGCTGGGCTTAAGGAGTTATTCCGAAACCCAGCTCATAACCCTTAGTATTTTTTTAAAGATGTTTTTATTGACTAAATATATATAAAAAAAGAAAAATATAAAAATTTATTGAATATTAGTGTGAATGAATACCATGTATAATTAAATTCTTTAATATTTTACTTATAAATTATTATATCTCGGTTCAAGAACCAAAGGTTAGAATATAAAAATTAAAAGTAATTATTAAACATAATATATAAATAGGTACTATATAATAAACTATTCATTGGATCGGGATCGATCGGGCTTGAGTATTTATATAAAAAACAAACCTGATCCAAAAGATTTCGGAATTTAACAAGCTTGGGCTCGGACCGGACTTTTGAAAAAAATAAATGTCCAAACCCAACTCAGAAAAATAAACTCCGGTCGGGCGGGTACCCTGATCCATTAACATGTCTCGACTTTAAACTGAAGTGTCAATAATAAAATGAAATTAACCACTCATATTGCCCTTGAATATCTCAACTACCATATTCACACTATCAGTGACCCGAAAACTAAAATTCATTTTCTAATAATAACTATACTAACCTGAAGCTTACTCATATCCTTTAAAGTTTTCTTTTTCGTTGAATACCTTTCAACATCACTCAATTTAATAATTCGTTTCATGTTTTTCGATCTAAAGAAACTCATCCGAACCTCTAATTTCTTCATATGATTGGCAACCATTTAAGCTAAAATTTCCATGCAATGCAGAACTCGAGGTCTCCTATATTAGAAAGTTTTTTTCTAATTTCAGAACACATGTAAAGACATGTGCTAAAAGGTTTAAATTTGGGCAAAACCACATTTTGGCAAGGTGTGCTCAACATCATAAATATGATGGTATCAAGCTTAACATGACAGTTTAAGTTTTATGCATCAGATTTTGTTTAGAACCTTCCTAAAGTTTCATACTTTTTGCTCCATGTAGCATTTGCATTAGCACGATTAGGAAAAGATTATGACATGCAGAAGATAGTCTAATGGTTGTGTTGTGTGAGTTTTTTTTTAACTTTTTTGTCTATTCGTAGTGCTATCTTTTTTGATACTTTAGATGTTCTCATCAAATGGTGAAGAATACTCGTGATTATCTTAAGCTTGATATTGTAACTAACAAGGTAGTTAATAATAAAGGCATCGTAGACTCTACCGATCTCTACATAGTGACGACTTTGAATATTATTAACTTTTTAAGGCCCATCCTTAGCAGTTATTTTATGTGCTTTTCAACTTATAATCAAATCTATTGAATTGAAATGTAAATTTAAAATTAAATTGAGTTGAATGTGTTGAAGAAACAATGAACAAATTAAAAATAAACAAATAAATTTTCAATCTGGATTTTCCTCTTTTGGACGTAGAGGTGTCAAACTTGTTGTAATATTCATCTCATAGGGTTTTCCGATTTCACATTCAACCAAAAAAATAAAAATAATCAATAGAAATTATATATAAATACTATAATATAAGTAATTGGTTAAGTTAAAGAAACTTGAACACCCGATAAATGGAGCTATGCTATGATAAGATTCTCGTGCTCAAATCTTTGTATTAGAGAAAAGTACTCTTTATTGATAAGGAATTGAAAAGAAAATACAAGCTGTTCTTGAGGAAGAGTATAACAGAAAAGATGAAACCGAAAAGATTAGCCTTCCTACTGGACTATCAACAAGCTTTTATATACAAAAAATTACAAGTGAGTAAAGTCAAATCTACCCTTACTAAACTATATACATCATCTTATTATGCTATGCACTGTCCTTAAAAAATACTTAATAATTCTTCCAAGGATCGAACCACTTCTTCACTTTCGATTTGAAAGTGAAAACGGAAACATAGATATACATATCCAGAAAAAGTAATAGTTACAATAAGCTAAATGTATGAACAATATTGTTCACAAAATAATGTTCAAACATTGGCACTTTGTTTCGTTCAAAACAACTACATGATATTCAAGAAAAGTCACAAAAATATGATCATCAAAATATCTTCTCAATAAAGTAAAATAGTAAATGAACATTCCTTTTTATCAGGTTAGAAAAGGATGTTAATATTACCATTAAAGGAACCTTAACACACATTTACAAAAATTAGAAATTACATGAATTAACAATATATTAAAATTCATAATTCACAAGTTAAAATAAAAAAGCACAGATTAAATTACATTGTATTAAAGATTATAATCATTAATCCTAAAACATTATTATATTAGTTCATATATATATGTAATAAAATAGTTATGATATAAAATTATAATATTAAATATGATTTTTTTATATAATACTAAAAACTTGTTATAAATCTCCTTCGCATCCCCCTTCACTAATACTAATTTAACCGTATTAATCAAACAGTATTCGTCCGTACGTCTTAACAAATGTATTAAATTTTAATTCTGCAAAACTCCAACGGATATGCGTCCACAAATATCGGTTCTGAGAAAACTGGACAGAAAAACCGACCCTGATGTTCCTGTAAATAACAAAAATGCCCCTCTAGTCGTCTTTGTTAAAGTGGACACCGCGTAAGAGAATCTTCAGATACAGTCTAGAAAAGCAAGACAAATCAAGTATTACAATGTTTATCCTTTTAAGGTAATTTCAAGGATTACTGTTCTCACCCCATCATTTCATTGCTATTTTCATATTTTCTCCATTCTTTTCTTTTTTACCTCACTTGTCTAGGAAAAATTATATTCAGTAATTGTTATTCTTAGATGGAAAAATATCTTACACTAAATTATGGCCACATTATTTGTTTTTTTTCCCATACTTAAATCATTTCTTTATCATCTTTTTTCAAGGTTTGCACTTAGATTAGTTTGATTCATGTAGATATTGAAGGATACGAGCTCTGTTCCAGTTGAGTGATTCATTGTTCTCGTACAGATATGGGGACCTGAGATTCCGTTTCTGTTGGGATCATGGTTGTAGTTTTGCAATTCAGGAGTCTTGAACATGAAAGAATTCTATATTCAGGAAAGAATTTGACAGAAAATGAAGAGAATAATGCTGCTAGAAAATGTAAATATGAAAAAATAGAATATTAGATGGTGATGTGGCAAAAAGTTAGTGTAGGTATTTTTTCATCGAGAAATATCTGGTACCGTATATAATTTCCTCTTGCTTTATAGCCCCTTTACCAACACACTCTAAATCCACCATTTTTTTTCACATAACCCCTCAAATTACACTTACCCAAGTTAAGACTACCGATTCATATCATATGTGATCAAATTAACCCAATTTAGACTTTTAGAAAAACATATCGTTTCCATAAAAAAATATAATATCGTGTAATTTTTATGGCTACGCATTTAATTTGAATATTTGGAAATTGGAAATTGGAAGGTTTGATAGAATGTGTAAACCAAGTAACTGCACAAATTAGTATTCGTCTGATTAATAAAAAAATTTTTAATTCATCCAAAATAATTGATGTACGGTAATTAAATTACAAAATTAGGAACAAATTCAAAAGCTACATAATATATGTAACGGTTCATGTATATACAGATTGTCACATCTCCAACCTTTTGGATTGTAGAACAGTATGTATTCCATATGTTGTTTTTATTTCTCATACATATGTAATTAGAAATTGTTATTCTTCGCACGATAAAGTATTTACTTGGAAACCGTGTATAGCTTCTTCTCATGATTTATATGCCAGGATAGAAATTTTGAAAGGTCAATGCGCAATTACCTAACTAACCCTGTGAAAGTTGAAAGGTTGATAAAGCATTGAAAGCTAGAGCAAGTCTTTAGGGATGGACAACGAGTAAGTGCACGTGACTCATAACGTAACGAGACAATAAAATTTTTTTGTTTAGCTTTCAAACTTTTAGCTTTCGGAAAGAAGTAAAGTTGAGTTTAAGTTAAAAAAATAGAATGTCCAGAGTATAATTTTCAAATTTCAATTTAAACTCCTTTATCATCTTATTAATATATTATTTTGTCGAAAACCTTCAAAATGTCAGGAAAGCACATAGCACCAATTGTTCTAAACCGATAATTATTTGTATATTGTCTTTAATAATTTGAGGAAAAAATTTGTAATTATTTTATTTATATTTTATATTTAAAAGTGTCTTTTTCCGATTATAAACAATGAAAAATGTAGGTTTAAAAACTCATAATGCAATGTGGAAATTACATTCTTATTCTTGTTTATATGATTAACAGTAGTCAGTAAGTAAAATGAAGAGGTATCCATGTATAAAATCCGAATCCGTCATGCGTCTTTTGAAAAGACACGTGCATAAAGCAAATAACTTTAGGCGTTTTCATCATTTCTATATACATGTGTAAATTAGATGTACATTGTCTCTGCACCAATCGAAGTCATCCACATTTTACATATGTAGAGCACAATGAATAACATTATAATTATACTAGCTTGTATCAACCGATTGTACGAGTCTCATACATGATAACGTACCAACACATTTGATGAGAATGTGAAACAAAAAATAAGATATCAATCTAACTGGTTATTTTGTTTATTTGATTTCAATTGATTTAATCACATTATGAATTTCGTTAAACGCGTAACACCATCTAGCATTATCACTCATTTCATATTTATTACCACCTTATTTGTCGCAATCATATCAAAAGACCATTATATTTTAACCGCGGATTAAATTTGTGAAAGTATTGTATGGGTTTAATTGAAATATTAAATGACACAAGTAAGCTTAAAATCAAATTATTGATAACTTAAAATTTTAAGTCATAAATAAGTGCTTATTAATTTTGTAATAGACACTTAAAAATATTAGTTTTAAATGGTGACATATAATTAAATGCGAGCCAAAGGAATGAAATGAAGAAAATAAATCAATTGATGTGATAAAATGAAATGATTAAGGACCTAAAAATATCTTTTCACCCTGAGGTCAAATATTGTTTGGTATCCGTTGAGTGAAGTCCGTTGTCCTCGAAGTCTCCGGAACCTACAAAACAAATCTCTCGGCCGGAAGTGTTTCCGGCGAAGACCCTCCGATGCTAAAGTTAGCTATCTGAGAAAGGTGATAAGTGTGTATTCTTGAAGTAATAGTTACCCCTAAAGTGGGAAATCGTCTTGCTATTTATAGGGATACATGTAATGATGATCTGTGGGGTCTGCCTGCAAGCTGTGCGCGTGTGGCAAGCCGCTTGAGGGTCTTTTCAGTCGTCTGAGCATTGAATGGTTCGTCCCTTCCAGTCAGAGTAGTATTTAATGTGACAAAGGAAGGAGAAGGAGTGAGTCGGATCAGCAAGGGTCTTACCGATGATATTTCAGCTCAAGCGCAGTGAGTAGCGCTGAGGGCATTTCGCTGCTATGCTGAAGTGGTTTCAGCGCGTGGCTATGCCGAGGCGAGTTTGACTGTGGAGTCTGTTTTTGGGCCAAGGCTTGCTTATTTTGGCCTTTAATGGGCCTTGATATCAGGAGTCCCCCTCCCCCAACGAGTCCAAGTGAAGGCTCTTTAAGGCCTATAAGAGGTCTGTTATCATACCATAGACACGCATGGCGTCGTTTCTTGGAGCTGCAACTGTTGATTTGACGTGGCCTTTCATCTCCGCCGTTTGAAATAGCAATGATGACTGCACTTTATTTAATGGATATATCTCTTTGTTTTCCACGCGATTTGCTGTATATATTAGGGTGTGCGTTCCTCCTTTGTTCGTTCGCTTGATTTTGCTTTCAAAAATACTTTGCTATTTGCTCTCCAATTTCTTTGCCTTCTTCTAACAAGCCGTTGCCAACCTTCTTGTTCTTCCGCTAAGTGAGTGACCCTTCTTTCTCTCTTATTATATACGATAAAATGTCTTCTAGTTTTTTTGAATCCGGTGCCTTGGTCCACCGCGTCGATCACCGGCAACCGACGGAGGAGCGGGATCTTCATTCTGCTACAACGGTGCTGTCCTTGAGGGTCCCCGAGGTCACCGCTGAGGTGGAGGTGATGGGGGGTGGTTCGGGTTCTGTCCCGCGCCGCCAGGTTGTGGAGGGGGAGTCTTCCTCTCCTTTCCCTGCCGAAGGGGCGGACTGCCAAACACCCACCACCATTAAGAAGAAAGAGGCTAGCAAAATTTTTCAGCTATTGGTGGGGCCTCACGCGGTGTTTTGGGGAAGGCGTCAAAGAAGGGGAAAGTTATGTGGAATCCCCCTAGGGAGGATTTAGTGCCTGTGCTTTGTCAGCAAGTGCGCCAGGGATTCCGCTTCCCCCTGGATGCTGGTGTGGTGGATGTGCTGCTCGAATTTGGCCTGTGCCCTAGGTAATTGCATCCTAATGCTTGGACCATCTTGGCTGTCCTAGTACGAATGTGCCGTGACCGTTCCGCCTCTTCTTCAAACCTCGTACAATGCACGTAGGAGCTTTCGTGTTTTGGGGGAACACGAGAGAGATCACATCGAAACCGGTGGAGAAGCAATCCCATGTAAGGGATTTTAAAGATAAGTGGTTTTGGATATTCCCATCCCCTGACCAAGTAGAGAGAATCCGTTGAGAGATGGGAAGTTCCCTTTCCATACCCGTTGGAATTGCAACCCTGAGGATCCCTATAATTGGTGCCGAGCTAAGGATTTAAGCCCGTCGCAACGTCGAGAGGCAGAAATTATTCGTTAAATTCGGCCCGGCATCCATTGGCGTGTGGCGGAGTATTTACTTGGGGACCCAATGGCCTCTTTTAGTGGATGGATCAAGGGGCCATCACTTATACCGACTTGATTGTTGAGGGTGGTGAGATTTTGAAAAACTAACAATTGCTTTTCTTTTTATTTGTAGGAATGACTCGTACTAAGTGGAAACCCAAAATTGTTCCTGCAGTGGCAGCAGCGAGGATGCAAGCGGTTGAGGTTAACTCACCGGTAGCGGGGAGGGGGGCTGAGGTGGCAATTGTTGGTGTTACGTCTGCAACGGCGATGGAGGTGACGTCGAATATGGAGATTGCTGCTAGGGGCTAGGCTCAGCAGCTTCTTGAGTAGGGGAATTTAGATCCTCTTACTATTCAACAAGAGGCCGTCAAGGCAGATGAGGAAGTGGTTATCATAGAAACCACTCCGTCCAAAGCCGTAGCTACTGCGGTTAGCCCTGGGGAGCCTCCTTCTAGGGGGAAAACTCCTGCTACCTCCACGAAGGGTGTGGAGATTAGGGAGAGGGGGAAAAAGCATCCCCGTAGTGATGGTGAAGTTGGAGGGAAGTCCTCCAAGGGGAAAGCTCCGCTAACGGAGGAGGAGCAGGTCTAATGGGCCAAATATAATCCACCACTGGTATGGTTGACTAGTTGTAAAGTTCCTTGTTTATTTGTTCTTCCTTGCCGTTGCTGAGATTTGTCTCTATTGCTTTTTTTTCTTCTTTTGTAGTTGTGGCGGAAGGTTCATGGTGAGGACGTACCTTTATTGAGGGCGGAGGTGGTCAATGAGCTGGGGCGTTACACCGAGCTCCCTAGCGAAGATACTCATTTCAGTGTGATGGGTCCCGCTGAGCTGGGGGCCTATGCCGAGCAACAAGCTTTACTGGTAAGAATTCCATTAGGCATAGGTTTGGGTGTTGGTTGTTATGTCATGTGTGTATGACTTATCCGAGCTGTTGGTTTTTGCTATCTAATTTACCTCTTTATTTTCTCTTTGAAGGCTTTTTCTGCTATTCATCGTGTAGCGAAGGAGCTGATGGAGGCACAACGACAAGTGGAGGTTGCTTATGCTTCCTCTCAAGGAAGTGCAAAGAGGGTGAAGGAGGTTTAGTAAGAGCGTGGCGCTCTTGCTGAAATGGAGGAGGCCGCTAGGAAGATGGGGGAGGCAGGCAAAAAGTAGGCTGCAGAATTAATGCAAGCTCTCTCAAACTTAGCGGATTTCGAGGCTAGGAGGAAAGAGTTGTTGAAGACCATGCGGGGGTTGGAGGAGAAGCATAACGTGGCATTGGCCACCATCCAATCCTCAGCCGAAGCCGAGGAGAAAAGGCTAAAGGCGTTGATAGAGGATTTGAGGGCTGAGGCGGCGAGGGAGGAGGAGAGGAAAGCCCAGGTTGCGAAGGATTTGGAAAATGCAGAGAAGGGGCTAGGGTATTGGAGGACTATTGCTGAAGGGAATACCATGGCGCTCCGAGATCTTCAGCATAAGTACGAGCGTCATAAGGCCAAGTACAAGCTGAAGGTGAAGCAAACCAGCGAGGACTAGCGGGAGGATCACCTCAGCTATCGCACCGCCTTTCTTCGTGGGTTGCGTGATAAGTTTCCTAGGGCTAATATTGATGATCTTGCCCAGATAGCTCCACCGGATGAGCCCCTAGGCCGCTGGGAAGAGGATGAATGTATCTTTGGGCCTCCTGCACTAGAGCCTTCGTATTCCAACATCTCCTCTGTGGTGACAGATGAAGAGGAGATATAGTCTTGACGATTAGGAGCCTCCATCGTGCCTCTTCACCACTTTTTGCCTTGTAATTCTGTTTTTCAAGTTTTAAACTTCTGCAGCTATTAGGCTGGGCTTTGTAAGCTTAAAAATTTTTTGTTAATGAAATATTTTTTCGCTGATATCTACTTCGTTTGCCATGAGTTGCGTTATGTTGTTGGATGCATATTCTGTGCTGAACTTGCTTACTTGTAGCTTTTTGATAGTTGAGATAGCAAGATTTCCATAACCTTTCCATTGTGTGCTGAAATGATTGAGTTGTTGGTTTAATTAGCATGTATGCTATTCAGTGGGATCCTTGGGACTTGCTTTAATTTGAAAGTGTGATAACACTGAGGGGATCTCAGGATCTGACCTTGTGAGCTGTTTAACTTGCTTTAATTTCAAAGCGTGATAGCGTCGAGGGGATCTCAGGATCTGACCCTGCGGGCTGTTTAACTTGCTTTAATTTCAAAGCGCGATAGCACCGAGGGGATCTCAGGGATCTGACCCTGCGGGCTGTTTAACTTGCTTTCATTTCAAAGCGCGATAGCGCCGAGGGGATCTCGAGGATCTGACCCTGCGGGTTGTTTAACTTGCTTTAATTTCAAAGCGCGATAGCGCCTAGGGGATCTCGGCGATCTGACCCTGCGGGCTGTTTAACTTGCTTTAATTTCAAAGCGTGATAGCGCCAAGGGGATATCGGGGATCTGACCCTGCGGGTTGTGTGTAATATGATCATCTGCACATCTTATGAAAGGAGCTTGCAGGATATTGCATTACCATTACCCTGAATGTTTACAAAACAACTGAATAAATATACAAGACATTGATTATCATGCACCCAGGTAGAGCTTTCGGAGGGAGGCTGCATTCCATGTTTGAGGCAAGATCTTTCTGTGAATAGTGGATAACTTGTACGCACTAGCTTCTATTCATCTTGTTACTTTAAATGGGCCCTCCCATTTAATGTCGAGCTTCCCTCACCCTTCTCTGGATTGTGAGTCCTTAGTGTTGCGAAGGACGAGCTCACCCTCTTAGAACTTGAGTGGTTTGATCTTTTTGTTGCGGATGAGGGCGATGCGTCGTTTGTATTCCGTCATGCGGATGAGAGCTTGGTCACACCTTTCCTCCAGCGAGTCTATATTTTTCCTCAGCAAATCATCATTTGAGGCTCCTTCGATGTAATTTACTACCCTCGCACTGGGTGCTCCGATGTCAATAGGCACCACTACTTCAGTTCCGTATGTGAGTAAGAAAGGTGTCTCGCTAGTTACCGTCCGAGGGGTGGTTCTGTAGGACTAAAGGACGTTGTTCAGCTCTTCTAGCCACGTCGAACCGTGTTTATGAACTCTTATTTTGATTCCCTCTAACATGGTTCGATTAGTTACTTCTGTCATGCCATTTGTCTGAGGATGGGAAACGCTAGTGAAGCAAAGTCGTATCTTTAATCGCTGGCAGAAACATTTGAACGCATGGCAATTGAACTGTGTTCCGTTGTCCGCTATGATGGTATGGGGGATACCAAAATGTGACATTATATTCTTGCTAAAGAAAGAAGTGACCTGTTTCGGTGTGATGGCTGATAAGGGCTCAGCCTCTACCCACTTCGTGAAGTGATCAGCAACCACGATGATCCAGCGCTTCTACTATTTCGCTCTTGGTAAGGGTACTACCAGATCGACGCCCCAAAGGGCGAAGGGCCATGCGGCCTGAATTATGGATATCGGCCCGGTCGGTGCTGATGATGTTTCAGCGAAGGCTTGGCAGGCTTTGTAAGATTGTACCAGTCTCTTAGCATCTAGCTCTATAGTTTGCCAGTAGAAGCCTTGTAGCTTGGCTCTTCGGACCATTGCATCTTTCTTCTCATGCACACCACAGAGACCTTTGTGAACCTCGCGTAATATGTAATCAACGTTGACACGGCCTACACATTTCATCCATGGATAGCTGATGGATTTTCGGTACAGTTGTCCGCCGATCATTGCGTAGTGAAAGGATTTCCTTACTACTTTTTGAGCCATACATGCATCCTTCGGTAACTCGTTGTGTTCTAAGTACTTGCTGATAGGGGTAAACCATTCATCCTCCATTTCAGATTGCAATACTTCGATTGTTAGCACGCTTGGGGAATTAATACGTAACAGAGCACTAGGGAGTAAGATCTCCTGTTCCTCGTTTGATGCTCCTTTTACCAGTCTATCAGCCTCAGCGTTCAATGCTCTAGGGATCTACTTTATTGACATTTCCGTACCCTCACGGCGTATTTCTTTGATGAGGGAGGTGATACGGGCGAGGTAGTGCCTCATGGTCTCGCTTTTGGCTTTATATTCTCCACTGAATTGTTTGACCACCAGCCCAAAGTCGATGAATATATTAATGTTATCGGGTTTGATAGCTTTGATAATCTCTAATCCAAAGATCAATGCCTTATATTCTGCTGCGTTATTGGAGGCCCTGAACTCCAACTGGTGACCTACTGTATCACTATCCCCTTCAGGCCTTGAATGTAAACTCCAATACTTGCTACAGCGCTATTCGAGCTACCATCAATGAACATGTGCCAAGCCGCCTTCTGTAGCTCTTTCTATGGTGGAGCTTCTTGCACGAAGTCAGCTAACGCCTGTCCTTTCAATGTCATCATTGGTTCAAAGCGAACATCGAACTCTGTAAGTTTAAGGGACCACTTGTTAAGGCACCCTGAAGATTCGGGTCGCTGAAGTACTTTCTTAAGTGGTAGGTCGGTTCGTACTATGATTGGGCTCGGAAGTAGTGACGCTATTTTTGAGAAGACACTACTAGGGCGAATGCTAGCTTTTCTATTCGACCATATTTTACTTCGACGCCTTTCAGAGCACGGCTACTGTAATAAACAGGGAACTAATCCGCTCCCTCTTCTCTGAAGAGGACCATTCTTACTGTCTCCTCCGAGGTGCTGAGATAGAGATACAGGGACATACCAGCGAAGGGGTGGCTTAGCAGAGATGGGGAAATAAGAAAGGTTTTGATCTCGGCAAGGGCTATAACGCAGTCCTCCCCCCATATGAACTTCTTCGTTTTCAGGGCTTTGTAGAATGGAATGCATCGACATGCCGCGCAAGAGATAAAATAGCCTAGTGCATTAAGTTTACCATTGAGACGCTGGACATCCTTGATGTTTTGGGGTTCTTTGAGCTGAAGTACCAACTTTAATTTATCGGGGTTGGCCTTTATTCCCCTTTACGATACTAGATATCCTCAGAACTTTCCTCCTGTTACACCGAAGGTGCATTTTTCTAGGTTTAGCTTCAGCCCATATTTTTCCAGAAGAGTCAGAACTTTAGCTATGTCTGCTGGGTGCTCGGCTTTGGATTTGCTCTTGATGATCATATTGTCCACATATAGCTCTACCTCTTTCCCTATCATGTCGCCAAAGATCTCGTTCACCATTCACTGATATGTGGCCCTCACTTTCTTTAAACCAAAGGGCATTACATTATAACAATATATTCCTTCATGTGTGATGAACGCGTCTTTTCTTTGTCTTCCTCAGCCATGTGTATCTGATTATATCCTGATGCAGCGTCCAACATGGAATAAATGGCATAACCTGCTATGGCATCTACTAACATGTAGATGCTGGGAAGAGGGTAACTGTCTTTTGTGCATTCTTTGTTGAGATCCGTGAAGTCTACGCACATGTGGAATTTATCATTAGATTTCTTGATTAGTACTACATTAGCAATCCAATCTGGATAGCGGACTATTTTAATATGTCCTGCCTCGAGCAAACGGGAGACCTCCTCCTCTATGGTCTTTTGCCTTTCCTGGGCGTGGTTCCTTTGCTTTTGCTTCACTGGTTTCGCCTGAGGAAGGACATTCAGCCTGTGTTCCGCAACGTCGGGGCTTACACCCTTTAGGTCTGCTGAGGTCCAAGCGAAAGCCTTGATCTTGTTGCACAGTACTGCTAAGATTGCTTCCTTCTTTTCCCCTTTCAGCCCTCCGGACATGCTAACCTTTTTTCCTTCTTCCAAGCATACCGCTACCATTACATATGTGGGTTCGGCAGTCCGCTCCCCATCAGGTTCCTCTACCGATAAAGGCTTAGCCTTTAAGGACATCAGATATGTATCCTTAGCGGCCTATTGATTTCCTCGAGCCGTGGCTATTCCATGGTGTGTAGGTATCTGGAGCGTCAGGTAACAAAGGTTAATGACACCTTCGGAGCCGATAATGAGTGAGCGCCCCAAGATTATGTTGTACGCCAAGGGGATATCTACAATGAGAAATTCGGCCCGTGCCTTCCACCTGAGGTCGTCATCTCCTAATGCAATAGATAAGTTCGTTGAGCCACATACACTTACGTCGTGACCCCCTAGGCCGATCAACGATGCCTGGTAGATGGCGAGGTGGTTAGGGTTCCTTCCAATGGCTTCATATACCCTTCTAGTCATCACATTAACCGAACTGCCCGTGTCCACCAGTGTATGGCACACTTGGTATCCCTCCACCATCATTTCAATCACCAGAGCGTCATTGTACGATGAAGGTTTCTTTTCTTGAGCGAATGCGTAGCACGTCTCGCTCACCTTGTTTGTATTGTTATAATCAAATGCGTTTCCTCTCTTTCTCTTTTTCTGGATGCTTCCCCCGGCTATCACGTGTATCACTCCTCCAGGAGGTGGCTCTTCGACCACGTGACGGGGTTCGTGGTAGCTTTGTTCGGCATTGCGGCGAGGTGGTTGCTAGCTTATATCCGTGTCTTGGCGAGGCGATCGATAGCCTACTGCCTCGTCTCGGCGAGGCGGTTGATAGCCTCGCTGTTCCTGGCGGGGATTCCTCACTCCCTCTCGTTGTTAATCCTTCGATGGGTTTTGTAGGAAGCGGTCCAGTCTACCATCGGTGGCTTTTTTGTTTAGTTAGCGAGCCAACTCCCAACAGTCTTCCGTGTCATAGCCCTTACTTTTGTGGAACTCACAATAAGGTCCTAGCTTCCGTTTGTATCTCATCTTAGGGGGGTATTTGATGTCCTCCCCGTTCTTCTCGATCCACATCAGAATCTCCTTTCTCTTTACGTTAAAAGGGGTGAATTCTTCCACCTCCCGTCTGGGCATCTCCGGGTGATAAGTTTGTCAACGACCCGGCTCGAGTTTTCCAAAGTCTCATCTTTTCACTAGCTCCTCCCTCGCCACGGCCTCGATTTGTTTCGTGTTTCTTCTGTGAGTTTCCCAACGCACCCATTTCCTAACCTTCTGCATCAGCATCACCAAAGTGCTGGGTCTCTCGGTGGATATGTCTTTCACCAAATCGGCACTTCGGCAATTCCGAGCCAATGCCTCCGAGGCTATGTCAATGTTGCAGTCCCTAATCTCGAAAGCCGTTTTCTAGAATCTTTCCACGAAATCAGCAAGGGATTCATCTGCCCTTTGCTAAACCATCTATAAGTCTTGGACTGTCTTACTAGGTGGGATAGATGTGACAAAGTAGAGGGTGAAACTCTTGGTCATCATGTCAAAGCTTGTTATGGATCCTGGTTTGAGGCTCTTGAACCAGTGGGTTGTGGGCTCTACTAGGGTAGTGGGGAACAACCTGCATAACATGGTATCTGTAGCATCGACCGCCTCTATGCACTGGTGAAAATAGTGAACATGTGCGGTAGGGTCTCTCACTTTGGAGTATTCCCGTAATTGAGGCTGCTTGAAACCTTTCGAGAACCTTTCCGTGCGAATGCGGGCGTAGTAGGGTGACTTTGTTTCAGCAACGTCTGGCGTGGTAACTTCCATGCCCCTCTCGGCTAGGAGGGCCTCCACCTTCCTGGTTACCACAGCCTCCCAATTCTCTCTAGTAGGCCAGGGCTCCTAGGAAGCCTCTCGCGTTGATTCCACCGAGCTCCCCTCGATGTCGCTGGGATTTTATTTGCGCCTTTCCTTTAGCCTTCGCAGTTCCTTCCTCCTCTATTGTTCGCGAGCGGTAGTAAGTGTAATGTGAGCGGTCTTATCTTGCCATGGACGAGGAGCCTAGGGACGGGTATCGCACCCCCAACCCATCTAATTATCTTTCCCTACAAAGGTCCCTGAGCAATTCCTGTTCCTCCCTTCGCGAGTGCATCATTTCATTCATCATATATTGCATAAGGGCCATGGCCGTATTTTATTGCTCGCTCTGTTTGACAAGCATCGCCACCATGTGTTGTTCTGCCACCTTTTCCTTCTCCCTTCTTCATACACCTTTGGTCATGATTTATTTGGCGTTTCCGTCAGTGGCGGTGGAATGGTGTTAACAGGATTCGACGTTCCAACTTTATCTCCAAGTTCCGGTGTGTCCAAGAATAGAACCATTCCCGGAGTGAAAGATTTCGTTAGTCTGCTTGGGGGAGTAGTCATCGTTTAGGGTCGTAGTCCACACTCACCGCACCAATTTGGTATCCGTTGAGTGAAGTCAGTTGTCCTCGAAGTCTCCGGAACCTACAAAACAAGTCTCCAGCTGGAAGTGTTTCCTGCGAAGACCCTCCAATGCTAAAGTTAGTTATCTGAGAAAGGTGATAAGTATGTATTCTTGAAGTAACAGTTACCTTTAAAGTGGGAAATCGTCTTGCTATTTATAGGGATACATGTAATGATGATCTGTGGGGTCCGCCTGCAAGCTGTGCGCTTTTGGCAAGCCGCTTGAGGGTCTTTTCAACCGTCGGAACATTAAATGGTTCGTCCTTACCAGTCAGAGTTGTATTTAATGCGACAGAGGAAAGAGAAGAAGTGCGCCGGATCAGCAAGGGTCTTGCCGATAATATTTCAGCTCAAGCGTGGTGGGTAGCGCTGAGGGCATTTCGCTGCTCTGCTGAAGTGGTTTCAACACGTGGCTATGCCGAGGCGAGTTTGATTGTGGAGTCTGTTTTTGAACCAAGACTTGCTTATTTGTGTCTTTAATGGGCCTTGATAACATTGTTTAATGCCATCCTTAATTATTTTGTTCGATGAGGAAGAGAATGAGGATAGGTCAACAATTTATAAAGGAGGCCGGATACCGGGCTCAAGAAAATAAGCCCTTAGAAAAGAAAAAAAATAAAAGAAAAGCAAAAGAAATCATGAAACAATCATTCATGCAATGATAAATGATAACGTTCAATTAAGGAGAATATTTATTTAATTTTTTGTGTAAATAAAAACAAAATAATTAAAATGTTAGAAAAAATAATGATAAAAATAAATAAATAAATATTCAATTTGTCTATAGGATTTAAAGAAGTTCACTTAGTTAAAATTTCTACCCTATTATATTTTTCTATCTCCACCTTCAATCAGAAGATAAATCGATTTATAAAAAATATGCATAATAAACACTATGATATAAATAATATTATAATACAAAGAAACTTAAACATTGATAAGTTAAGTCATGTTAGAAACCGTCCTTAAAAAATACTTAGTAATTTCTTTCATAATTAAATAGCTTCTCCATTCTCGAATTGAAAGCAACAACATGAACATGAATGTTGTTGGACCCAGTAAGGGTGTTAAATAGGTCAGAGGGGGGGGTGAATGACTCTTTTCGAGCTTTCGTCTAATCTTCAGAAGACTGCTTCTGAAGTAGCTTCTGAGTAAGTATTAGTTACTCAGAGTCCCCCTTTGTAATTAATGTAATTAAGATGCAGAAATGAAATACAAAATTAATGCTGAGTAAGGAAATACAAACAGTGATTTTTATCCTGGTTCAGCCTCTGCCTAATCCAGTCCTTGGAATCTCCAATCCAAGATTTAATCCACTATTAACTCTTCTTCTGG
>CATIWQ010349728.1:0-17654 GCA_949673415.1 Euphorbia schlechtendalii | reverse complement strand
GGGATAAGTTGCTTATTTCTTATTGGATCACATTAAATTACATCTACAGAAAACCGTTTTCTTTTAATTGTGCATATTCGCACTTATGTCATTTTTGAAGTTAAATGCATGATTCACATATTGCGAAATATAAACCATCCACAAAGCGTAAAAAAAATAACCATCCACAAAAACTGTAAATAAATGCGGAAAATAAAATTACAACGCTTTAAAAATCGGGGGATGCAACCGCCCGCTAACCTATTAATTACATTTCCTGAAAATTGAAATTGCAATACCCGAAGGAAAATTAAAAGTCCTAAACATACATCTAATCCTAATCTACCTGCATCCACAAAGGTTAGCACAGGGGATAACACGTATGTTTGATTTTGGATTTAGTGAGGCCCGCGTGGCCTAAAAAAATCAATTGCGATATCGTTTATTGTTTAAATAAAACCGTTCATTTTATTAACACATTGGTTGCTCATTTTAATTAATGAAATTGCTCGCACGATAAAAAGTGTGGTCTGTTATCCGGGAATATGTTCGTGGGGGTGTTCTAACATACATCTTCTTATGATAAAGAAAGAGATGAAAAAGAATTACAATAGTTAAAATAAAATAAAAGATGAACACCCTAGGTTCACAGGAAAATTCAGAAGAAGAAATTAAATACTGAAAACATGGAATTGCAGTTCTAGGAACTCAGAGGCTTACCGTTACTTAACGAACCCACGTCGAAGAATCCGATCAGTCATTTTGAAGTCCTCCTCGTTCTTTGAATTTAGTTAAAAAAGTTGTATAAAATCCAAAAATTGTTTGTTTTAATTCTTGGAAGCAAAGGTCGTTCTAAAGCTATCTTTTTTATCTGATAATTTTCGGCTCTGTTTATCGAAAATGATCCTACTATTTATAGGAAAATCCCAAAAAATACCAAAAAAGGAAAGTTTTTCCGACGAGGGGCCTCGCCGGAAAAAAGGCCTCGCGGAGCTCTTCGCGAGGGTATCATAGGACCCTAGCGGGAATCCTCGCGAGGTTCGCCAACGACCCTCGCGGGAAGCCCCGCGAGGGTCGCCTAGGACCCTCGCGGGGAGGCCCCATGAGGGTCGCCTAGGACCCTCGCGGGGAGGCCCCGCGAGGGTCACTAAGGACCCTCGCGGGGAAGCCCCGCGTGGGTCGCTTAAGACCCTCGCGGGGAGCCCCGCGAGGGTTACTAAATACCCTCGTGGGGAAGCCCAGCGAGGGTTCCTTAGGACCCTCGCGGGCAAGCCCCGCGAGGGGCCCTTAAGACCCTTGCGGGGAGGCCTTACGAGGGTTCCTTTGGACCCTCGTGGAGAGGCCCCACGAGGGTCACTTAGGACCCTCGCGCGGCCTCGCGCTGGCTGCCTCGCGCAGCCTTGCGCGAGGCTGCCTCCGCGAGGCTCCCCTGCAATCGGGATTACGTCTCCTTTTATATATATATATATATATATATATATTTGTATTTTTTATTTAGTTAAATAATTTCTAAATTAAATTAAATAATTTTATTAATAACGAGGAGGGTTCTAATTCGGACACGTTAGGATACTTGAAAATGTGTGATTCAAGGATAAAATCCCGTAAAAGCCGTCATCATCGAACGCGCGAGCTGGTACAAAATCCTGTGCTCACAGGCGCCAAAAACTTGATCGCATGGTTTTGACTCTATTTATTTTGAGGGCTTATATTCGGTAACGGTGCCAAAAACCTTATTCCCCACCTTTCTCCCAATAAGATAAAAGTTAAGAGAACGAACAGGTGTTGTCAATACCGCTTATCAAATAGAAAAATGGTAACCACTTCAAGTATACAGTTTCGATGTAGTTTTAAAAGATATCGACCCCACAGTGAAAGAATCAGTTCTAAAGACCAACAAGAGTAATGGGGTAAACAAAAATAGATAATTTTTATTGTTGTTCGGTTGGTTGGGATATGATGATAAATAAATAGATAAATGTATAAATAGATTCGAGTAGAAGAAATCGGTATAGATTATCCCTACGAATAAGTATAGCAAAGAAAACATGAAAAATCATCAAAGATATTACATACAATAGAATACTTTAACAGTTCGGTTCTAAACACTCAGATATTCAATTATTCATAGAAGAGAAACACATGAAATGACTATTCTAAATCTAGTGCAAATGAATTAAGACGATTATATAAACCTGGATTACAATAGTACTATGCTTAGTATGGGTCGCTCTCACATAGCCATATTTAGCAAGTTATTATTCCAAAAATGTTGGCTCACTAAACAGCGTTATAATCACAGATCCAGTGACTATACACAATCTTGTTAACCCTGAAATCACTCTTAAAGTTAACTCAAAAGCATATAACATGATTAATATAAAAGACTTAACATGAAATACACAATATGACACATAGACATATCATAAACTTCGAAATAGAAAGTATAAGTAGAAAACAAAGTAAAGTTGTAAGGTATGCAAGTGAAAGCTAAAGTTGATTAAACCATATTCACTCTTGAATGGGAGTCGTGAATTCCTGCAATTTCTACTTCTACTTTGAATTCGATCTCGACTCATACAGAACCTCCGCTAGGATGCTCTTTATGAATATTGAATAAACGAATATTGAAGAATGAAAACTTTTATTGATAAGTGATTTGCAATTACACTTATACAACAATCGCTCAAATATGTAGAGAATTTTAGTGATCGAAATAAGGTTCGAACCACTTATACATTTTCTCGCTAACTTAGAATGAAGAGAAATCTACAAGATTTTCTCTCTAAAACTATGTATGCACATATACTACACACCATATACCATATGCCACACCACACCACAACACACAAAATTATGGTGTTTGGAGCCCTATTTATAGAGTATGAAGGGTTGCATCCATTCAGACGAAGGGTCGTGTCCATTGGCGAAGAGTTGCAACGCTTCATTGTGATTAGTTGAATTGGTTTGATCTCATCTACAATGGAAAGGCACCTTTCAATGATTGGTCGACTTCCAAAATGTATCTTTTCATCTGATAGTTGATGGCAGTTGATCGTTCTTATCCGGTAGTTGAAAGAAGAGAAGAGTTGACCAATAATCATCAAGGTCGCGATCGTGAATGTATGTCGCAACCGTGAATACTTGGTTGGTAACTTTCCGTTGTGAAGGTTAACAAGTCGTGACTGCGATATATGTGTCACGATCTTGACATGCCTTTTTCACATGATTCCTCTTTGTTATTTCTACCGATCTTTGATACCTTCGATCCTTTGCCAATTCCTTAAGTTCCACGCATCTTTTTGCACCTTTTTCACTCTTTTTCCATAGAATTACACTTTTATTTATTTTACTTCCAAGATTTGCCTAGTTTCTGCATTTTCATAAAGAATAACTACATACAACATGAAATCTTTTATATGAAGTATAAAATGAAAAAAACAATATCATTTTATGTTTGAAAATGGCATGATAATAAGTGTAATTATACACTTGTCATTTATCCAAATGAATATTCATGTCCATTGGTGAAGGGTTGCATCATCTTCATATGATTAGATGCAAGATTTCATCTTTATCTTCAATGGAAAGGCACCTTTTCGTGGTTCATTATCTCTAAGAGGTGTTTTTTCATCTGACAGTTGATGGTGGTTGATCGTTCCTATTCAGCGGTTGGAAGTTGAGAAGAGTTGATCAAATCCGTCACGATTCATGAGCGTGACATACATGTCGCGATCGTTAATGTAAGTTGGTAACTTACTACTTGTGAAGTATGATAAGTCGCGATCGTGATCACACTAGATATTCATGAGTGTGACTTAGCCAATTGCGAGTAGGAATTACGATCATGACATGGTCGTGACTTATGCTTTTCTTCATGATTCTTCTTTGCAACTTTACCAATCTTTTACAACTTCAATCCTAATCCAATTCCTTGCATTCCACGCATATTTTTGCACATTTTTCACTTTTTTTTCATAGAATTCCATCTTTAATCAAGATTCACCTAGTTTCTGCACTTGCATAAAAAATAACTACATACCATGTGAAATCTTTTATATGAAGTATAAAAGGACTCTAAACCACATCAAAATTTAAGTAAAAATATCAAGATAATAAGTGTAATTATACACTTATCATTTCTCTACTTCGATTCCGACCTCTTTGAATTTCTCAAAACTTTCAGACTTGCGCTTCATTAGTTACAGATAACCATATCACGAGTAATCGTCGATAAAGGTTATGCAGTAGACGAAATCCTCACATGTCTTAACACTCATTAGACCACATACATCAGAGTGTATTATTTCAAAGGTACTAGTGGCACACTGACCCTTTCCTTTGAAAGGTTTCTTAGTCATCTTTCCCTTTAAACAAGGTTCGCACACCCATTAGGCCCAAGTCACCACATTTGTGTAACTTAGTTAAGCGAGTCTCATTTATATGGACTAGACGACAATGCTATATGTATGAGGATTTCTCATCATCTAATCTTAATTTCTTAACAATGTTCATATTTAGAATTTCATTTTTAGTATCAAGAACATAGATGCCATCAACACATATTCCACAAGTATAAAGAACATTATCGCGTCGAATTTGACAATTATTATTAGAAAATAAAATCTCAAATCCATCGGTTGCTAAACGCGCAACATAAATAATATTCTTAGTGATAACAGGAATATAATCATAAATGTTCAAAACTAAAACTAGGCCACTAGGCAAACAAAGGCTATATGTCCCTACAACTGTTACAACGACCCTTGCTCCATTTCCAACTCTTAGGTCCATTTCCCTCTTTGCAAACCTTCTACTTTTCCACAACCCCTGTATAAAAGTACATATATGAGTACCACAACTAGTACCCAATACCCATGTAGACTCATGGGAACTATAGAGAAACTCTCTATCATTATCATACTTGAAGTAGATGCCTCACTTGGCTTCTTCTCATGTGTTCAGAAATTTGAACATTGCAATCCTTCTTCTAGTGGCCAGCTTTACCACATTGGAAGTAGACATTTGCAGTACCTTTCTTACTTTTCTTCTTCTTACCGATTTTCTTCTTAGCACTAAGACTTTTTCCAAAATGGGACCCACCCTTGGAAGGCTTGGTTTTCTCAACCAGTAGCAAAGCCTTTGGATATTTTTGAATCTTAGGCTCTACTATTTTCAGGATGTTGACTAACTTAGGCAATGTGGTATCACTCTTGCTCATGTATTAATTAGTCACAAATTATCAATAAATATCAGTTAATGAAGCAAGGATTAGATCCACTCACAATTTGTGATCCATCACGAAACCTAGTCGAGTCAGCTTCTCTATATAACCCAATAGTTTAAGAGCATGCTGAGATGCTGAAGTGCCAGCCTGCATCTTCATTCTAAATAAGAGTTTTAACTTATCAAATCTCTCGGACTGGCCTGCTCTGAGAAGAGCTCCTAAAGATGGAGAATCATGGTATCTAAATCCATGCTCTCAACTTGTTTTTGAAGCTCAGAATTCATGGTTGCTAGCATTATGCATGTTGTTATTTCACGATCCTTTCTGTACTTCTCACATGCCTCATGTTCATTGGCATCAGTATCATCATCAAGTTCATCAGGGAGTGGCTCATCTAAAACATAAGCTATCCTTTAGGACCTGAGGACTATCCTCATTACCCTAAACCAATCAATAAAGTTTGAACCATCTAGTTTGTTATCAAGAATTGAGCGAAGGTTTATATTTGGATTCATTGTTCAACCTAAATATAAGATAGAAATTATTCAGACATTAGTATATATACATGAATTTAATATAAGGTCTTTAATTAAAGACATAATTCCTACTATTTTCTTATTATTCAAATAGCCCTATCTATTTAAATTCGGGAAATTTGGTCCAACCAATTTTCCTTAGTATGTAGCATCCATAGCCACTTATCATGACCCTCGCTATAGTAGGTCAAGCCATAATAAGATAACCATGGTTGGAACTCATCCATTTGCATCCCATGAAATTGCTAATCTATTTGAGTTCTCTTTCTCGAGACATGCGTACCCAATTGTACGACTCCTCAAATATGTCTCCAATCTAGCATTAGCTCCGTTGACATGGATAACTAACCCATTTTGGTTAAGGCACTAACCCCATCTAGTCTCATGACCAAACACATGTTAAGGGAAAGCATATTGTACATGTCCTTACATCCGTTAATAAGGTTCGTATCATGACTTGTGAAGGGAAGACATTTTACCACCTTAATATTGCTGTAGAGATTTTATTGGTGCAACTGGTCTTGCTCTAGTCTAGGTCATATACGATGGATATGATTATGATAATAATAATTCTGGGCTATTTGGAGTTATTAATCTTAGGGAACATGCTCAAGACTGGTACATCATAATCATTCCATTATGCCAAGACTCCACATAGCATGCAAAACAAACAAGGTCCATGTTTAAGTTCTTGCACCTATGTCTATAAGTTTTAATTTAACAACTTAAACCATGTTTGTAAAACCATATGTGGAATCTTTCCATACCTGAAATCAACTAAGTCATAAAAGTCCCTTGGGAATATTTGAACCTAATACCAATGGAGATTACTAGGTAGAAGATGCCCCCTTAAAGTGAATGAGCAACCAAGTCCAATCCTTGCCAAAATAACCACGGGCACTTCAATTCATTGTATAATGGATAATTATGATTTAAAGATTTCATTCTTTTAATTGAGTGAAGTAAGGGATGATCCTCAATTTAAAGTATTTACATGTGTGGTAAAACATTGCTAATTTATATGATAATCACCTAGACTAAGTTTGAGCAAAACCTTAATCTAGTTATCACATCATTTTCTATAACAGGAATTGAAACCTAAGTCATGCATAGCATACTATAATCAATTAGTAGAAAATGTCAATTTTAACATATTATCATCAATCATGAATAGAATAAGGTAGGCTCAGATATCATTACTGGTTAATTAAGACAGTAATTGAACATGAAAACTTGGAAGGTAAAATTTCAAAACTTAAAATTAACCCTAAAGGATCTCCTAAGCATGCCATGATTGACATAATCTAAGTTGAAACGTTCCATAGATGCATATATGTTTATAAAACTTATAAAAGAAACCTAGCATCTAAGTTAAGGGCATTACTAGTTGTTGCGTGCCTTTCTTTGGTGCACGCTCCCTTAGAACAATACTCCCGTAGCACTAGCCTCCAATCTAGGACAACCTCTATGATTGATCCACATGTATCTTCACCGACTAAAACCTCCATTGAGGAAGAACCTGTTGATAAACAGAAGCTACTAGATTGCTCAAAGACTAACCGAAAATATTACTAAGAAGGCCCTCTTCAAAATTGAATAAGCCTTAAAAAGAATTCTTGCAATTTTGGAGAAACTCATGGAGAATCTCGCAAAATCTCACGAAGAAAAGATGTCAAACTCAAAGGGAAGGCTGGGCTGAAGTGTTTTAAAAGAGGAGGGGGGAGAAGGCTATTTATAGCCAAAAGGGGGAGCAAAATTGCTCCCCCTAACCAATGTGGGATCGGTGTAAAACACCTATCCCACGCGGGCTTGTAAGCCCGTACGGGTTGCTTCGCAAGAATCTCGTGGAGTGACCTGCCACGCAAGGCAAATCCCTCACATGGGATTGCCTTATGCGCTGCGAGCTTCGCAAGAATCTCGCAAGCCCATAATAGCCTGGTCTTGTAAGATTTTCTCACAAGCCCACTCGCGGCAAGCCCCGCAGGCCTCCACAAGTGATTGGCATCGATTGCAAGGCCTGCTCTTGGGCTTTCCCATAAGCGCTACCATGGAGCGCTTGCTAGCTCACAAGCATATCTAGCGCTTACGCGGGGTCTTGTGAGATTTCTCGCAAGATCCACTTGCGGTACAATAGTTTGGTTTCTACCCTTTCTTTAAGATATTTTGGTCCAGCCAAAATACATACAATTTGAGTTCGACCTTTTTCTCTTTTATTCTTGGTATAGACTTGGTCTATAAGGCTTTACTTAGTCCGGTAAAGACCCAAAGTGTATGACCTTATAGGATCCCAAAGTATAGAGCTGCTAGAGGTTAACTTATACTTGGCTTCCCATTCTGGAACCTTTAGGCTAATCCGATATGGAACCTGATAGCTCCAGATGATCAAATGGGCTTTCTATCAAAGGCGTATGATCATTCGATACTCGGAAAGTCATGTCCTTGTGATTTGATCCGCTTCTGCAATAGTAACCAATACAATACACGCCTTCCATCAGGTTAAGTACCATCTAGTTTATTGAGCTTGGATTAAGTGTTATCTCATGTAATAGCCGTAGCTATCTTGGAATTAGACATGTTCACGAAGAACACCACTCGCTATAATGTATCAAGATTGACTAGAAACCCATTCTATCAATCTTATACTTTGATCAGAGGTTTATGAGTGTGTCTCTTCAATAAGGGGCCTTAAGGTACATCTCCCATTATAACACTATATCAGGAGAGATGCATCCCATCTTGACTACTCAGCTTACCAACATGTGATCATCATTATACCCGTAATCACCTGTATTATCCTAATCGCCAGGGCATGAATAAGTATGACCTAAAGTATAATAACTCCTACACAAGGTAACCAGTATCTCAGGTCTAAGGATACTTATATAGCTATTGCAATAAGACATGACACCAACACATGAATATAGTTATTTTCGAGTGTCTGTCTTATAGCGGTCTCCAATGATTACCCGAATACATTCATGTGTTAACTCAAGGTACCACCTTCAGCACGTGAGATCAGCTACTTGGATCCAATCCAAGGAGTAAGCTTACACATTCTAGTCTGTCCACTTCATTGATGTCCAGTCTCAATGAAACTATGACTAGGGATATTTAGACTATTCATGGTAACATGTGTGTGCAGTTCTCACACCACATAGCTCCCACTATGTCCTTGCACTTTCACGCTATGAAATAGTCACGGACTTTGTCTTATCAATGTAAATATATAATAACACATATATATGATACCAGTGAGATACATAATATAAACAAACATTGATAAATAAAAGGATGCCTTTATTATTATAAAAAATAATCTAAAATTTTTTGTACATTATAACTAATTAAAATATATTGCCTTAATTACCTCTAGGGCATACATCATGTCTAACAGAGTCGGCCTTCAATGACTCCCCGCCGCCTGCTGAAACTTAGATTTATAACCTTGTAATTTTATTTTTATAATCCGAGCCCGTGTGGCATTCCTTTGTAAGCCTTTTATGGGAAGAAACTTTTGGTCCTTTATGATTAGTACTTTTATAAAATATTTTTCTTCTTAGCCATTTTATTTCGTTTCCCTTTTTATATATCTTTTTTCATACGTTTAGAAAGTTCATGAAAATAACCAAGTGAAAGCGAGCCACCTTTAAGATTCTTAAAATGGATAAAGAAGCTATAATTGACTACCGTCTCAAGCCGTGTAGTGAATGATGGAAGCCAGGTGCCCAAAGCCCGTGTGCTCAACTGTCCCTTAGAGAAGTAAGGCCCTTTAGGCCGTGTGTTCCTTAAAAACTGTCGAGAGATGGGTGAATTTCAGATAGTGTGATTAGTACTTATTAAATTGCACAAGTTTTTTTAATAATAACTTTTTCATTCATTAAAAAAGGATAAATATAACATCAACCTATTTCTATGGGTCCGCTTTTCAGCTTGTGACCCATCAGGGGTGGGTGCCTCATTAAAAACCTTATATGGAAAAAACCCTGTGGGAGAAAATCCAATGAACAAAGTGCACCTGGTTGTTCCTTATGGTCAAACTACTACGAAGTATTGCTTGAGAGAGGCTATATTCCACGTTTTAGGAAATATTTTTTCATCCGTTTCTCTTAATTTGTAAGTTGTAAGTCCAATGACCTCATCAATCACATAGGGGCCTTCTCAATTAGCTCCTATCTTGCCTTTTTCTTCCGACTTCTATGAGGTAGATGAGTTTCTAACGACTAAGTCCCCTACCTTGAGTCGTACTTCTTTGACCTTCCTATCGTGGTACCTTGCAATACTTGCTTTATAGGCCGCCATCGGGATATAGACCCGCTTACATCTTTCCTCTAGACTGTCTAGGTGGTGAAGCAGGTTGATGATGTTTTATTCTTCATTGTAGAATTCAACCTGGTTTGAGGGTACCCCAATTTCAACCGAAATGACTGCCTCAACTCCGTGGACTAGCAAAAAAGGGGTCTCTATAGTCAATTTGTAGGGAGTCGTTCAATATGACCATAACACATTGTTTAGCTCCTGATCCCATAGTCTTTTTCTTCCTTCTAGACATTTTTTCAGCTCTTCGCCAACTGTCTTATTGGTATCCTCTGTTTGGCCATTCGTCTGTGGATGTGACATGGATGAGAAGTGTTGTTCAATTTTTGGATTGTTGTAGAAGTCTTTAAATTCAGCGGCTGTGAATTGAGATTTGTTGACTGAGATGATCTTTTGAGGGACACCTGTGAGTACGGGATTTTGTACCAGCTCGAGCGTTCGATGATGATGGCTTTTTAGGATTTTAATCCTTGGATCATACAATTTTCGACCATCCAGAGATCTTCAAATGGGAGTGCTCCTCGTCTCTAATTTTATTTTAAGGACTTAAAATATTAAGGACCGAGAGAATTAGATTTTAGTAAAAACTAATTTATTGAAAATATTTTTAAAATTAATTAAAATTAAAAATTAAAAAATAAAAATAAAAATAAAATGCAAAAAAAATCAGGGGGAGAAGCGTGAAATCGGTCTTGCCAAATGTCTGGCTAGGCTAGCCTCGCTAGAGTTTCGGCGAGGGACCCCCTCGTCGGATTTTTTTTTGAAAAAATTCTGATTTTTTCGGATTATTTCCCTATAAATATCGGGGAAATTTTCTGTCTTCATGGATCCAAATATTTTTTAAAAAATTGATTTTCTCGAGAGAACAACTCGGAAAATTTTACAAAAACTATTCTCTTTTAAATCATTCAAATATTTTCGAATCCAAAGCACGTTTCGATTCCAAACTTTACTATTTTCAAACCAATTTTTCCACCTTCTTTTTCTAAAAAATCCTCAGATATTCTCAAACCTAAAACAAATTTAGAGTCCGAGTTTGATTATTTTCAGGATGAATAAACACTTAATTTCCACACCAAACCACAACTAAAAAACGAACGAGGAACACTCCTGGGATCAAACGGATACGCCGAAGTAAATTCGCACCGAAAGGGTAAGCCTCTGAGTTCCTAGAGTTGTTTTATCTCGTGCCTTTTTTTAAGTTTTATTTTATTCTGCATGTTGACCTAGGAATAATTTCGCTTTTTATCATTTTGTAAATATTAATGTAATATTTTCGTTTCTCCTTTTTTGTTTCTTTTAATTGTTAAAGGTACATGTTAGAATACCCCCACGAAGGGAATTAAAAATTATTCCCGGATAACAGACCTCACCTTTTGCCATGTGAGCATTTTTCACTAATTAAAATGAGCAACATACATGTTAATAAAATGAATTGTTTGATTCTAAAACAAGAATTCTAAACCACTGACATCTTAATTAGGCTACATGGGCCTCGATAAAATTAAATCGAGCATATGTGTAAATATTCATGTTGTGTTGTACACTCTGTACTAATCTTTGTGGATGCAGCTTAGATGTATGCCTAGGTTTTATTTTCCTTCAGCTATTGCAAATTTTTTTATGAAAATGTAATTAATATATTAGGCGGGTGGTTTCATCCCCCAAGGTTTTATAATCTTAATCTTTACTTTTCTGCCTTTATTTATCGCTTCATGTATGGATTTATCGCTTTCCAATTAGGTGTGAATCATACATTATAAACTCGAAAATAGCATAAGTGCGAATATGCACAATTAAGAAATACGGTTTTCTGTAGATGTAATATAATGTGATCCAATAAGAAGTAAGCAACTTATTCTAAACCCGAATCTCTGTTGTAGTGGGCCGTCCCCCAGACATTTAGCCTCACAGGACTCTAATTCTTGGAAAGAGTTAATCCAGGTGGCGACTCTACACTTAGAGATAGTGGATTCGAGTTTGACCAATCTAAAAATGTTTTCGCTTTCTCTTTCAAATCTTCGGGGTCCCCGACCAGGTACATTTTATTTTCACTTAAAAACCCCAGTGGACGGCGCCTCTCAATCGCACGCTCTCGGCTTATCGCATTCCATGTCGTCCGCTCACAGTAGCGCCTCTGCTGGGGATTTTTCTTAAACTTTTTTTGAAGGTTTTAGATTTTGGATAAGTGTGAGCGGACGACATGGAGCGGTGGACCGAGAGAGCGCGATTTCATAGGCGCGGCCTACCGGGGTGTTTGAAAAAAGGTGCACCGGTTCGTGGACTCGGAAAAAAGGTTGAAAGAGAAAAGCGAAAATGTTTTAGATATGTTCGAACTCGAATCCGCCATCTCTTAGTGTGGAGTCGCCACCTGGATTAGCTCTTTCCAGGAATTAGAGTCTTGTGAGGCTTAACGTCCAGGGGACGGCCCACCAAGACATAGAGATTCGGTTCTGGGATAAGTTGCTTATTTCTTAAGTGATCACATTATATTACATCTACAGAAAACCATATTTTCTCAATTACGCATATTCGCGCTTAGGTTGTTTTTCGAGTTTACATGCATGATTCACGTATTGAAAAAGCAGTAAATCCATACATCAAGCATTAAATAAATCCATCCACAAAGCAGTAAGTAAATGTGGAAAGGAAAACGCAAAAATTAAATATTACAAGGCTTAAAAAATCGGGGGATGCAACCGCCCGCTAACCTATTAATTACATTTTCCGTAAAAATATGTGCAATACCCGAAGGAAAATAAATCCTAAGCATACATCTAACCTGCATCCACAAAGGTTAGCACGAAATACGACACATATGTTCGATTTGATTTTAGAGAGGCCCGTGTGGCCTAATTAAAATATCGACAATTTAAAAGTTGTTAATTAAATAAAAAATTGGTTTATTTTTATTTACACGTATGTTGATCAATTTTATTAGTGAAAATGATCACATGATATAAGGTGAGGTCTGTTATCTGGGAATAATTTTAATTCCCTTCGTTGGGGTATTCTAACATAAGAATAATAAGATAATAAAAAAACTAAAGATGAAGAAGAGAATTACAACATTATTTACATAATAAAAGAAATAAAAATATTCCTAGGTTCACATGTAGAATAATATTGGAAACACGAGATAAAGCAGCTCTAGGAACTCAGAGGCTTACCCTTTCGGTATGAATCCACTTTGGCATATCTGTTCGGCCTTTGGAAGTCCTCCTCGTCTTTTAGTTTAGGTGAAATTGTTAATGTAAAAGTCCAAAAAATTTTCGTTTAATTCTTTGGATTTTTACTGTAATTTAATTGGAAAAATAATTATTTGGTTGGAAAATAAAGTGTTTATTTATCCAAAAGATAATCAGACTCGGGTTCTAAATTTGTTTTAGACCCAAGAATATTTGAGGATTTAAGAAGAAAAGATGAAGAAATTTGATTAAAAGATGAAGAGATTTGGAATCCAAATGTGTTTTGGATCCGAGAAAAATTAGAAAAAAGTAAGAAATTATTGTTCGTATATTTTTATCTGAAAGAGAGGATTTTTCTCTCTGAATTTTCCAACCCCCCTCAATCCAAAAAGGTCCGACTATTTATAGGAAAATCTCGAAAAATCCAAAAAAGTAAGTTTTTCCGGCGAGGGGCTTCGCCGGAGAAAAGCCTGGCGAGGTCTCTCGCCGTGTCCTTGGCGAGGCAGCCTCACCAATTTTGGCGAGGCCTCACCAAGGGTTCTGGCGAGGCTGCCTTGCTAATTTTGGCAAGGCTCTTACCAACGAGACCGGCCCGGGATTCAGACCCTCGGGTTTTTGTTTTCGAATTTTTTTTGTGTTTTTTTATATTTTTTAACTAATTTTCTGAATTAAAGTCCTTTTAAATTCAGAGACGAGGAAGACTCCCATTTGAAGATCGTCGGAAGGTCAAAAATCATGTGATTAGAGGATAAATATCCCGAAAAGTCATCATCATTGAACGCGCGAGTTGGTACAAAATCCCGTGCTCACAACTTCACCAGCTTTCAATTGACATCTCTTTTGAGCTTGAAAACCCATTTGTTCTTCAATGCTTTTCTACCTTTTGGAAGTTTGACTAACTCATAAGTATTGTTCTTCTGCAAGAAATTTATCTCGTCTTGCATCGCCTCCAGCCATGATTCTTTATCTGCATGAGTTAGAACTTCTTGGAAATTCTCCGGCTCCCCCTCATTGGTAAGGAGAATGTACTCAGAACTAGAATACTTTGATGTTGGTTGAGATCCCTGGTAGATCTTCTAAGCTGCTGATCAGCTTCTTCTTGTTGGGTAGGTTGCTCCCCCTGCTCATCAACATCTTCTTCTTCTTTTTCATGGCCCTCCGTTAGTTCCGGTAGTTCAACATCTCTATCAATTGCATTGTTTGATTGTGAAGGAACAGTGCTAGGAATGACGCCATTCACAAACTTCGACTTATCATTTTTCTTGAAGTTTTCGATAGTCTCATTCTCTCGAAAGACTACATCTTTGCTTCTAATGACCTTCTTCTTCTCTTGGTCTCATAGTTTGTACTCGAACACTTCATCTCCACATCCTATGAAGATACAGGGACTTGCTTTATCATCAAGCTTTGACCGTTGCTCCTTAGGCACATGTGCAAATGCCTTGTAGCCAAACACCTTCAGATGAGAGTGTTGAACGTCTTTTCCATTCCATACTCCTTTTGGAATATCAAAGTCTAGAGCGAAAGATGGTGACCTATTGATGACATAGCAGGCTGTGCGTGCTGCTTCTCCCCAAAAAGACTTAGGTAAGTTAACCATTTTGAGCATGCATCTAACCTTCTCCATAATGGTACGATTCATCCTCTTTGCTACACCGTTGTGTTGTGAGGTACCAGGTACAGTCTTCTCATGTCGAATTCCATGTTTAGAGTAATAGTTCCCAAATTCATGAGATGAGTATTCACCACCATTGTCAGTTCGGAGACATTTCAACTTCTTGTTAGTCTCTCTTTCCACCTTGACATGAAACTTCTGGAATGACTGGAATACCTGATCCTTTGTTCTTAGGAAATACATCCACAGCTTTCGAGATGCATCGTCAATGAAAGTAACAAAATACTTGTTACCTCCCAAGGTCTCTCTTTCAAAGGGGCCACAAACATCTGAGTGTACTAAGTCAAGAACACTTGACTTTCTGCTTGATGACTTGTTGAATGACACTCTATGTTACTTGCCGAACAGGTGGTAATCACATGGAAATAGTGGCATACCATTAGTAGAAGGTACAAGCACATTCTTTGCTAGAATCTGCAAACCTTTCTCACTAATGTGAGCCAATCTTCTATGCCACAAGTCTGGTGAAGACTCTTCTTCAGCTGCATGCAATCCATCTTTACAAATGATTGTGTTTATTTTGTATAGTGTACAACACATGGTTCCTTTTGCAATCACCAAGGAATTCCTTGTAAGCTTCTATTTCCTTCTCCCGAAGAAATTCTTGAAGCCTTCACGATCTAAGACACCACAAGATATCAAGTTAAGCCTTAAATCAGGAACATGCCTAAATTCTTTGAGGATGAGTGTGGAGCCAGTGTTCGTCTTGACACAAATGTCACCAATTCCGATAATTTTGGAATGACCACTATTGCCCATCTTCAACATCCCAAAATCTCCTGCTTTGTAGGTGGTGAAGAACTCTTTGTTGGGAGTGGCGTGATAAGATACTGCAGTGTAGATCACCCATTCTGTCTTATCTTGATTTGAGACTTGGAGACATTGTTCTTCATGATTGAAAGATAAAAAAACAATCTCCTCAGTTGTTGCAGTGGTGTTCCTGTCTTCTTCTTGGTTGTTGTCATCCTTCTGTTCCCTCTTCAGCTTTCGGCAGTTCCTCTTTAAATGGCCTTCTAATCCACAGTGGTAGCATTTGACTCTACCCCTGGATTTGGATCTGCCTCTAGACTTATCTCTGCCTTTGGATTTGTCTAAATTGTTGGATCCTTTAGTTCTGCTCCGACCTCTGTATTCGGTGATAAGAGTTTGACTACTTTCGTTAACCGTGAATTTCCTCCTAGTCTCTTCGTTGAGTAGGGTGCTCACAACGTGGTTTAAGGACAGTATTCCATTTGGAGCAGAATTGGTCACAGACACTACCAAAGTATCCCAACTCTCTGGTAAAGAGCTGGGCAATAATAAGGATTGAACCTCATCTTCTAGTGTGGTTTTCATAGAAGATAACTAATTAATGGCACTTCGAAATTCGTTCAGAATTTCGGCAACAGGAGTTCCATCCTTATATTTCATACTGACAAGTTTATTTATCAGGAATAATTTGTTCCCAGCAGTTTTTCGATCATAAAGATCTTGCAACTTCATCCATAATTCATAGGCAGACGTTTCCTCCGAGACATGACCGAACACGTTGAAATCTATCCATTGGCGAATAGTTTCAATGGCCTTTCTATTCAACTTGATTCAATCGGGATCCTTCATGTCTTTGAGCCTAGCAGTGTCTCCTTCGATTGCTTCATGTATATCTCTGCAGTACAAAATATCCTCCATCATGGGTTTCCAGATTGATCAGTTGGACCCATTCAATTTGATCATGAATGTTGAACAACCTTCCATTTTAATTAACACAACCACCTTTTGTGGGACCTGCTCTAATACCACTTGTTAGGACCCGAATATTAATTCAGTAATCGGGTGATATGTGTTAACTAAAATAGATTCGCAACAACAAGTAAAGCAATAAAGCGACACAGAGATTTTAAGTGGAAACCCTTGAAAGGGAAAAAACCACTTGGCACCAATAACTCCACTAATAAATAATGGGAATATTAAATACAATCTCTCAAGTATACCCAAACTTGAGATATAATTTTAGGACAGTTGGAAACACCCCAATTTTACTCACAAGGTAAAATCACTCAACTCTCCTCTCTAATTACTCTCTTGTGGTAATAAATTACTCTACAAGAGGAAACTTTTAAAAATACTCTTTTGTAGGAATGATACTTTACAAAAAGAACTAAAAAGCTTTCTTAAATTTTTGGATGATATTTGAATTGCCAGGAAATGATTTTTAATAGCCAAATTGTTCACCTAACAATTTTACAATGTGATTAATTTGTCAACTTCTTTGACAAATTTAGCAGAAAAAATGCCACCCTTTACAACCCCATTACAACCCCATTAATGGTTAGATTATGTAAAGCAGAAAGCTTCTACTATTACACATCATATACCTAGTAATAATATATCTTTTCTTTTTGTCAAAAACACATTTTGTGTCTGTGCATGGTGCATTTGATCTACTGTTTTACTAGTGATTATAGAGTCTATAATTTCCCACCAACAACTTTATCATAAACATATATGTTTCAGTGAATTAGAACTACCGTGGACAAGTTAAAATAAAAAAGAAACGCTTAGCAAGGTTTCGTTTGCTTATTTTCATGTAGTTTAGCATATAAGCGTGTCCCTCCTTATTATTATTATTATTATTATTATTATTATTATTATTATTATTATTATTATAATAATAATAATAATAATAATAATAATAATAATAATAATAAGGAGGGACACGCTTATATGCTAAACTACATGAAAATAAGCAAACGAAA
>CATIWQ010349721.1:0-13331 GCA_949673415.1 Euphorbia schlechtendalii | reverse complement strand
ATTAGCAAATAAAACCAAGGAAGAAATCCTGACAGTGTTGCGTGAAAAGATCTGGGCTTTCGCATGGACCCCGGCGGATCTTACAGGGGTCAGCCTCGAAGTTGCAAAACACAGATTAAATGTCCTTCCTCAGGCAAAGCCGGTGAAACAAAAGCGGAGGAATCATGCTCCAGAAAGGCAGAAGGTAATTGAGGAAGAGGTCTCTCGCCTATTGAAGGCCGGACACATCAAAGTCTTTCGTTACCCTGATTGGATAGCCAACGTGGTGTTAGTCAAGAAGCCGAATGGTAAGTTCCGTATGTGCGTGGATTTCACACACCTGAACAAAGCGTGCCCAAAGGATAGCTATCCTCTTCGAAGCATAGACATGTTGGTAGATGCCACGGTAGGCTACGCCATTTATTCCATGCTGGACGCAGCCTCGGGATACAATCAAATACCAATGGCCGAAGAGGACAAGGAAAAGACCTCGTTTATTACCCACGAGGGGATATACTATTACAACGTCATGCCCTTCAGCCTCAAGAACGCTGGAGCCAAGTACCAAAGGATGGTCAATGAAATATTTGGTGACATGATAGGGAAGGAGGTGGAGATGTATGTGGATGACATGATAATCAAAAGTAAAGCCGAGGAGGACCATGCTGCCGATATAGCCAAAGTGTTGACTTTGCTAGAAAAGTACTAGTTAAAGCTGAACCCAGAAAAGTGTGCCTTCGATGTTACAGGAGGGAAATTTTTAGGCTATTTGGTCTCGCAGAGGGGAATAGAGGCCAACCCTGATAAAATAAGAGCAGTACTCCAGCTACAAGAACCCCAAAACATCAAGGATGTCCAGCGCCTCAACGGTAAACTCAATGCTTTAGGCTGCTTCATTTCCTGCGCGGCACGACGATGCCTCCCGTTCTACAAAGCCTTAAAAGCAAAGAAGTTCGTATGGGGAGAGGACTGCGCCACAGCCTTAGCCGAGATCAAAACCTTTTTGGTCTCTCCACCCCTGATGAGCCACCCCATAGCAGGCGCGCCTCTATATCTCTACCTCAGCACTTCAGAGGAAACATTAAGAATGGTGCTCATTAGAGAAGAGGTGGCGGATCAGTTCCCTGACTACTATGGTATTTACGCTTTGAAAGGTGTCGAAGTTAAATACAGCTGCATTGAGAAGCTAGCATTCGCCCTGATAGTATCTTCCCAAAAGTGGTGCCATTATTTCCAAGCCCACATGATCATAGTGCGAACAGACCTACCACTTAAGAAAGCACTACAGTGGCTTGAAACTTCAGAATGCCTTACCAAATGGTCCATCAAGCTCGCTGAATTTGACATCCGCTTTGAACCAAGGACAGCGATGAAGGCACAAGCGTTAGCAGACTTCGTACAAGAAGCTCCGCCTCAGAAAGAACTACCAGAAGCATCTTGGTACATGTTCATAGACGATAGTTCCAATAGTACAGCAGCAGGCATTGGAATATACCTCTAAGGCTCGAAGGGGATAGTGATTCGACAGGTGGCCAGACTTGAATTCAGAGCCTCCAATAACGCTGCGGAGTACGAAGCATTGATATTCAGTTTGGAGATCATTAAAGCCATTAAGCCAGACAACGTCAGAATATTTAGCGATTCTGGACTTGTGGTCAAGTAATTCAGTGGGGAATATAAAGCTAAAAATGAGTCCATGTGACAATATCTTAACCGAATCACCACCCTTATCAAATATATCTGAATGGAAGGTACTGAAATGTCCATTGAGCAAATTCTCAGAGCGCTGAACACCGAGGCTGATAGATTGGTAAAGGGGGCCTCAAGCGAAGAGCAGGAGATCTTACTCCCCTATATCCCTCTGCGGATAAATGCCCCCAGCGTGCCGATAGCCGAGGTACTACAAACGGAGGTGGAGGACGAGTGGTTTGCCCCCATCAGCAAATACCTAGAGCACAACAAGCTACCAGCCGACGCGTCCCAGGCTCAAAAAATAGTGAGAAAAACTTTTCGTTATGCAATCATCGGCGGGCAGCTGTACCGTAAATCAATAAGTCATCCGTGGCTGAAGTGTGTGGACCGGGTCAATGCTGATTATATACTGCGTGAAGTTCATAAGAGCCTCTATGGTGCGCATGAGAAGAAAGACGCAATGGTTCGAAGAGCGAAGCTACAAGGCTTCTATTGGCCAACTATGGAGCTGGAAGCTAAGAGAATGGTCCAGTCTTGTGAGGCCTACCAAGCCTTTACCAGAACGTCATCGGCACCAACCGGGCAGAGGGCCGTAATACAAGTTGCATGACCCTTCGCTCTTTGGGGAGTTGACTTGGTAGGGCCCTTACCAAGGGTAAAATAGCAGAAGCGTTGGATTATCGTTGCCGTTGATCACTTCACTAAATGGGTGGAAGCCGAACCGTTATCAACCATCACACCTAAACAGGTCATGGCTTTCTTTGCCAAGAATATAATGTCACGCTTCGGCATCCCACACACAATCATAGCAGACAACGGGACGTAATTTAACTGTCACGTGTTCAAATGCTTCTGCCACAGGCTAAAAATACAGCTCCGCTTCTCTAGTGTATCTCATCCTCAGATGAACGGTATGACGGAGGTAACTAACCGCACCATCTTGAAGGGAATCAAAACAAGGGTTCAAGAACATGGTTTAGCATGGCTGGAAGAGCTAAACAGCGTCCTCTGGTCCTACAGGACCACTCCCCGAACAACAATGGGAGAAACACCCTTCCTTCTCACTTACAGTACAGAGGCGGTGGTCCCTGTTGACATCGGCGCCCCCAACGCGAGGGTGGCCAACTACATCGAGGGCGCCTCAAACGATGATTTGCTAAGAAACAACTTGGACGTGTTGGAAGAGAGGCGAGAGCAAGCTCTCATACGCATGACGAAATATAAAAGACGCATTGCGCTCATACGTAACAAAAAGATCAAACCACTGACATTCCAAGAGGGCGACCTAGTCCTTCGAAACACAAAAGACTCGCAAGCAAAAGAGGGGCGAGGAAAGCTTGGCATCAAATGGGAAAGTCCTACCTCGCACGTGGAACGCAGCATCTCTTCGAAAGTTTTACCTAGGAGCGTGATGAATGGCATTTTGTATATCTATTTATTAGGATTATATTTTGCAAACCCTCACAGCAATGAAAATACAGTTTCTTACAAGCCTTCCCCATTTGAGCAAGCGAACGACCAAGTTAAACAGCCCGCAGGGTCAGATCAGCAAGATTCCCTCGGCGCTCTCACGCTTTGAAATTAAAACAAGTCAAACAGTCTGCAAGGTCAGATCAGCGAGATCCCCTCGGAGCTCTCACACTTTGAAATTAAAGCAAGTCAAACAGCCCGTAGGGTCAGATCAGTGAGATCCCCTTGGCGCTCTCACGCTTTGAAATTAAAGTAAATCTAACAGCTCGCAGGGTCAGATCAGCGAGATCCCCTCAGTGCTCTCATGCTTTGAAATTAAAGCAAGTCAAACAGCCCGCAGGGTCAGATCAGTGAGATCCCCTCGGCGCTCTCACGCTTTGAAATTAAAGTAAGTTAAACAGCCCGCAGGGTCAGATCAGCGAGATCCCCTTGGCGATATCACGTTCCAACTTAATGCAAAACCCGCAGGCTCAGAGCAGCGAGATCCCCTTAGCATTATCGCGCTTTGTAATCAAAATTAAAACCCATGGGACGGATCAACAGGATCCCAGCGACCAAACCATAAAACTAGTCAAACAGCATACAAGATACAATATGATGTGAAACAAAACCTTCCATAATATAGCAAGAAAAGATGGGAAATTCTGTTACCTTGACAATTGATCATAATAAAAACCATGAATAAGACAAACTCGGCAACAACCACTGACTCAGCAACAAATGGAACATGGGCATAAAAAGGTCTTCATTTATAAAAAGCTGAGTTCACAAAAACCGAACTCAATAGCTATAAAAGTTCAGATTTTTTTTTAAAAAAAATCAAAAATAAAAACACAAAAACATAAAACAAGGACGCAAAACGGAGATGGTCACGATTGCACCTCCTCCTCCTCCGTCGCTACTGAAGAAACGTTCAAATAAGAAGGCTTCGGCGTGGGAGGCCCAAATATACGCTCGTCTTCCTCCCAACGGCCAAGGGGCTCATCAGGTGGGGCCAACTGGGCAAGATCGTCGATGTCGGCCTCATGAAATTTAGCGCGCACAACGTAAAAGAAAGTGGTCCAATAGCTGAGGTGATTCTCCCGCCAATCTTCCCGAGTCTGCTTCACCTTAAGCTTGTATTTCGCCTTATGACAATCTTGCTTATACTGGAGATCTCGCAAGGCTGCGGTTTTGTCTTCAGCAATGGTCCTCCAGTACCCCAGCCCCTTCTCAGCGTCCTCCAAATTTTTAACCACTTGGGCTCTCCCTTCCTTCTCCTCCTCTACCAGCGCCTTGAGCCTCTTCTCCTTAGCTTCGGCGGCGGACTTGACCTTGGCAAGCGCCATGTCATGCTTCTCCTCCAAGGCTCGCATTGTGTTCACCAGGTCCCTCCTCTTCCCCTTGGAGTACTCTAAATCCTTAAGCGCTTGGGCCAACTCCGCAGCTTGTTTCTTGCCCGTCTCCCCTAACCTCCGGGCAGTCTCCTCCAACTCAGCAAAAGTTTGGCACTCTAGCTGAGCCTCCTTCAGCCACTTGGCACTGCATTGGGAAGCAGCATAGGCGATCTCCACTTGGCGCTACGCCTCAGTTAGCGCCTTCGCCACTCGATGAGCAGCAGAAAATGCCTTCAAACCAAGAACGACCACACATTACATATCCACAAACAAACATAAATATTACACAATAGAAATACTTACAAGCAAGGCTTGCTGCTCCACATAGGCCCCCAACTCAGTGGGACCCATAACACCGAAGCGAGCATCCTTGCTAGGGAGCTCGGTGTACCACCCTAATTCGCTCAGCACCTCCGCCTTGATCAGAAGCACATCCTTCGCATGGACCTTTCACCACAACTACAAACATGTCTAGGTGAACCTCAACGGTCGATACAAGCAAACAAACAAACAGAAAAGGGAGCTTAGTCGATGAACTTGCCAAGGGAGGATCATATTTGACCCACTGAACTTGCTCCTCCTCCGTTAAAGGAGCCTTCCCTTTGGAGGACTTCCCTCCACTATTATCATCATCGCAGGGACGCTTATGTCCCCTCTCCCTGATTTTCACACCCCTTACAACAGCAGGAGCCTGTTTCTTCTCCAAAAGCTCCTCCGCTTCCGCCTTCACAGTTCCCTGGGATGCGAGAGGATCTACGCTCCTATGCTCCAGCAGCTACTGAGCCTAGCTCTTAGCGAAAACTTGCACGATCGGTGTCGCCTCCACCATCATAGATGAGGGGCCAACAGCCTTCACCAGCTGAACAAACTCAGGCGTCTGCGTCCTCGTTGCTGCCACTGCAGGAATAATTTTTGGTTTCCATTTAATACGAGCCATTCCTACAAATAAAAAGAAAAGACAATGATCAGTTTTTCGAAATCTCACCACCCTCAATAGTTAAATCGGTATAAATGATAGCCCCTTGATCCATCCAGCAGAAGAGGCCATCAAGGTTGAACAAGTAAAAATTCCGCCACGTGCCAATGAATGTTGGGCCGAATCTGGCGCACAATCTCAGCCTCTCAGCTTTGTGACGCACTCAAATCTTTGGCTCGGAGCCAGTTATAGGGATCCTCTGGATTCCGGTTCCAACGAGTGTGGAATGGAAACTTTCCATCCTTCAAAGGATTCGGCGCATCCCTCCCAATGTTATCGGGGGCCGGAAATATCCAAAACCACTTGTCCTTGAAGTCCCTCACGTAGGATTGCTTCTCTACCGGCTTTGGTGTGGTTTCCCTTGTGCTGCCCCAAAATACAAAAACCCCGGCGTGCATCATACGAGGCCTAAAGAAAAGGCGGAATTCGCGCAGCACATCCATCACCCCAGCATCTAGGGGAAAGCGGAATCCCCAACGCACTTGCTGGTAAATGAAGGGCACCAAGTCCTCCCTGGGGGGATTCCACATCACTTCCCCCTTCTTCGAGGCTTTCCCCAAAATGCCACGCGATGACCCCACCAGCAACTGGAAAATTTTAGTGGCCTCTTTCTTTTTGATGGTGGTGGGGGTTTGACAATCCGCCCCTTCGGCGGAAAAGGGAGATGACTATTCCCCAGCCGTAACTTGGTGGCACGGAACAGAGCCCGAGCCACCCCCCACCTCCTCCACCACACCGGTGGCCTTAGGGCCCATCGAAGACAACACTGCAGGGGGACGAGGATCACACTCCTCCACCGGTTGATGGTGACCGGCGCGGTGAATTAGGGCATAAGAATCAGAAGAATCTAAAGACATTTTAACAAATTAAGATTTACGAAAAGAGTGATGAAAGCAGAGAGCAAATAGCAGCGAAATAGCAAAATAAAAATGAGCGAAGGAGCAAAGAGAGAACGCATGCCCTAATTTATACAGTAATTTGCACGCAAAATGAGAGGGTGTACCCGTTCCTTAGAAATGCCATCATTACTATAAAATAGCAGCGGATGTGAAAGGCCGTGTTAACTCAGCAGTCGCAGCTCCAGCAACACGACGCTACGTGCAAAGGCCCTAAAGAGCCTTCATTTGGGCTCGTTGAGGGGGGGACTCCTGATATCAAGGCCTATCAAAAGCCTCAAGGCCTATTAAAGACCCAAATAACTACGGCTTGGGTTAGAAACAATAGTATACCTCAGAGAGAACACGCGCCGATACCCCATTAGCATACTAGTGAGCCGAGGTAAAGTATTACAGACTAATGGCCTTCGGTGTTACCCACCACGTTAAAGCTGAGACACCATCCTCAGAACCCACGCCGACACCAGCGCACTTCTTCTCTCTCCTCTGTTGTATTAAATGCATTACCGACTAGCAGAGATGAATCATTTAATGCTCCAATGGCTGACAAGACCCCCAAGCGGCTTACCACACGTGCACCTCTTGTAGACGGGTCCCACACATCATCATTACATGCAATCCTATAAATAGCAAGATAATTTCTCATTGTAGAGGGAACTATTATTCTAAGAACGCACTAAAACCATCTTTCTCTGACACCTAACTAGATCGTCAGAGGGTCTTCGCCGGAAACACGTCCGGCCGGAGACTTATTTTGTAGGACCCGGGAACACTCGAGGACCAGAAGACCATTCTTGAAGGACATCATTTCGTAATCTCCTACAAAATCCCATTTTTCTTCTTACATGTCCCACGCAATCTCGACAACATATTCATGACATACCGATGTGATAGTATTTGGCTTTGTCTCCCTACTCCGAAACTCTTTCTGGTGTCTTATGGAGTATTCCTTAATTGCAATTTTAACGACTTCCTTGGATTGAAATAACATCCCCTCCTCAAAATCCATTGATGAGTTCCAATCTAAATCATTAGTGTTTGCATTGTATGGATGAACTTGCAAGGTAGAATCATTACAGTGAGTATATAACGGGACATCTGGAAAAAATGCAGGGGTAAGCTTAGCTTCACCCACTTGTGTTGCTTCTTCTTCTTCTTCCTCCTCCTCCTCTCCATCGTCATCATCATCACCATCCCCTTTCTCATCAAGATGACAATTTGATGGACCAACCACATTACTCTTACCATATTCAATATATAATTCAAAACAGTACATGTCAATGGTACTGTTCACTATCCCCAACATCATATTCACATCATCATTATCGCAAAATTCAAGAAAAGTGTAATGTGAATTTTCATCATGCATTGCATTTGGGTACCGAAACTCAACTTTATGAATTTCCTCATTCATTGCTAATTTCAGAATAGATCTAATTTTATCATGTAACAAGCTTATATCCAATTGTGTAGGCACAGTTATTGCTTTGTAATATCTATTCTCATAATCAACTCGACATTCATTTTAACTTTATTACCACCCCAACGTAGCATTGCTAGCAATGAATACGACATCTCTGTTAATTTAAAAATAAATGTTATAATGTTATTAAAACAAAGTTTGACATAACATATATACAAAAAAATATCCATCTTTAGATATTTTTTTTATTGTCTAATCTCTAACCACTAAGAAAAAATTGTAAACTAATAATCGAAGTAAAAAAAAGTTATAATGTTATAAAAACAAAATTTGACATAATATATATACTTAAAAATATCCATCTTTAGATATTTTTTTATTGTCTAATCTCTAACCACTAAGGAAAAATTGAAAATTAATTATCGAAGTAAAAAAAATTACACAAATAAACAAATTGTAATGCACAAATTTCATATATGAAATGATACACTAATTTAAAGAAGAAAAATTACCTTCAAAAATAAAAAGTTTCCGGCAAACTTAGTAATATTTGAACGAAATGTGAACATCTGGATCCTAGACTAGAGTTTAATGGCTGACCTGCTTAAACAAAAATTATAAAAAAATATATTACAGACTAATTTTAAAATTTCAACATACATTGAATGAAAAAAATTACTTACTTTGATTATGTAATTACAATGATGTGGAGTTGAGTCCTTAAACCTTTTTAGAATGTAAAATAATAAAAGTAAAAGAGCAATGAAGCTGATGGAAAAAAAGAAAGGGAAAGGAAAGTGAGAAACATCATAAGGTAAAATATGAGAAATCAAAGTAAATGGACGAAGAAAGAGAGTGAAAAATGTGTGGTAGTTTTAAGAATTTAAAAATGAAATTAATAATGATCCAATTTGAATAAATTTGACCGTAATGTGGTGTCTCTTCAAAAGAAAAAAAAATGAGATTCCTGATTTTCTTTTTGTAAAAGATAACTTGTAAAACATTATGAAAATCAGAAATTAGTGTCTAATTTCTTATAGGCCGGACAATGATGTCCAATTTCATAAAAGCTGAACACTTTCAGAATATGTCGGTTTTAGACTTTGACCGGTAAAAGTGAGAAAAATTTATCATGTTTGATTTTGTAAAGGTCGAACATTGTAAAAAATACCTCAATTATGAAATAGTTTAAATACCATCTCGAATTCATGAATAGTATTTTTAAATGCAATATAAAAATCTTTATTCCTTAAAAATGAATCATGGCATTTTTTAGAGTTTTCATGCATTATACGACGACTTGCTTGCAATACTATTCTTAATTAAAACAGAGGGTATAAAATACAAATACATACATAAATCATTATCACTATTCAAACATCCAATTAATTAAAGAATGAAATAGTGACATGAAGGCAACCTTTCGAACTGGAAGCTTATTATGTAAATATTGAATTATGCATGAGTTTTAAGTTGAAATGAAATTAAAGCAATCTCTTCATTTAATCCACTAATTACATGTCAAGTTACTGAAATTCAATCATTGTCTTATTTTATATACTTTGGACAATGATGCTAAAATTATATAATAAATTATAGGGTGTTAATTAAGATATCTCAAGATGGAGGCTTGAACAAATGTTGACTTGCCTATACACCGTATATGTCTGCATATATATTGGAGATTAAGCAATTATAAAGCCTTTTGTGTTTGTTTTTGGGTGCTGTTTTCTTCAGTTTTCAATCAATTTCTCTTGAATCCTACTCTATTCCTTTTTTTTCCATTAAAAGTTTGAAAAGTCTACAAAAATGTCTATATATACTCTTGAAAACTAACAAACGTACAGTATTACATATATATGTTTTGAATCATCTTTCTTTTGTTCTACTCTATTCATTTTTATAATTAATCACATCTATCAATAAATGCCTTTAAAACTACCTTTCCATTCAATACATAGAAACTCTTCAACTTATATTTCGCTATGTATCCTCATTATTATTCTTCTTCTTCTTCTCATCATCTTAATTTACCTTATCTTATATATTTTATAAGTTGATGAAAATGACAAGATTAATATTATCCTTGGTATAATTGTTGGTTATGCTCGACTCTTACGGGGACTTGTCATATGGAAGTAGCATTACAAGTTATAATGTGCTCAAATATGGAGGCTAAACCCAATGACGTGACCGATTCGACTAAAGCATTTGTTGATGCTTGGGCTACAGCATGTGCTTCCACGAAACAACTATGATTTACGTTCCTAAAGGACGATATTTAGTGGGTGGTATGGTCTTCAAGGCCCCTGCATTACTCCTTCTATTACGATTCGGATGGATGACACTCTATGGGCCCCTGGGGACTACAATATTATAGGCAGCTCTTAAAGTTAGCTGAGCTTTGAAGGAGTAAATGGTGTTTCTATTTTGGGTGGCTTTTTGGATGCCAAAGGCTCTTCCTTGTGGTCTTGTAAATTATCCAATTCCAAAAACTATCCTTCCGGAGCTATTGTATGTACTTTTATTTTGTGTCCAACAACTGATTATGATTGTATAGTATTTCTGAGTTACTTAATGTTATACTTGTGGATTGCAGAGTCTGAGCTTCACCAATTCAAACAACATACGGTTAAAAGGTTTGATGTTTTTAAATAGCCAAATGTTCCACATTGTAATAAATAATTGCAAAGATGTCGTCTACGTTGAAAATGTGAAAGTGATAGCGAATAGATTCAGTCCATGGGCCTCCATTATATGAGCATGAAGGCTATATTGTACCCTTCCTCTAGAGACTCACATATTTCTTCATTACATCTGGTCTCTAGACACAACACCAGCATATCATCATGACGAAGACTTCATATCTCTTCATCAATGAAGATATAGCAGAGCATATAGAAGCTGTTGTGCCTGAATTCCAAAAAGTAACTGATGACTTCAAATACTTCCTTATACATTTTGCTAATTCAGCGGAAGACGTCATTGGTGCTTACAATCGGGGGGATAAGGTGTCTCTCAAGTATAAGAATTAGTGGATGAGGAACATAGGCAACAAGTAATTGAAGCATTCTGATTAATAGAAATATGGTCCTAGTAGTTCTTCCAGAAATCCCCAGCCATCTTCCCAAGCACAACCCAAAGATAAACCTGTGAAGTTGGATGAAATAAATCCTCCTCCTTGGTATTAGCAGTGGCAAAGACCTCCACAGCCAAGGAAAAGGCAACAAATGAAGACACCAACAAAGATATAGCTAGGCTACATTAGCTGGTTTTATTTTTATGCTCATTGCTTGTAAAAATCTGCTTGTAATTACTTGTCCAGTGAATCAAATTTTGATCACTGATGAATCGATACAAAAGTTTGAATTGTTCATGATCTAAGTACAATACCTAATTATTACTACTTGAGTTCCTAGCATCTTTTTCAAGGAACAATAACAAAGTCAAGTAGTGTCAAATCAAGCCCAAGATTATGGGGGAGCAATTTCAGGAGATCAAAGTGAAGCAACCGAAGAATTATACTTTTGGAGACAGTTCTTGTAAGCATTAGAGCATCTTTAGTAGATTGTGGATTCCAAGACTAGGTGGCATGTGAAATATAAGTTCATTTTAATGATGTGGCAATAGTCTTATAAATAGACAATGTATATTTATAAGATAGGAATATTATATTGTCTATTCCATTTTCAATTGTATTTATTGTAAACAATGTTTATTTATAAGATAGGAATATTAGATTGTCTATTTCATTTTAAATTTGTATTATTGTAGACATCGTCTATTTGGTTGTCTACATCTAGACAATCAAATAGACTTTATCTACAATTTGAAATGACACATAGTGCCACATCATATAGGGAAGATGGGCTAGACAAGCTATTAAAGATGCATTATCAAATTGATTGTCTATTCCTTCCTATGTGTGAAGACAATTTGTGGAATAGACAAGCTACTAAAGATGCTCTTAGAATGGGGGAGATTGTCAAAACTTGAAGGCAGAATAAGAATTAATGTAAGTCTTGTCTGAAATCAGAGGTTAGTAATGCGTGAGAAGATAAAGACTGCACTAGAAGATACAAGTATCAAAAGCTAGAAGAACTTTTTCATGGGGAAGTATCTTCTGAGGTAGCACTTGTCTAAGGACAAATTAAATGCAAAATATTTATTTCAAATAATTTTAGAAGCAATCTCAAGACATCACATGATTCGACCATTGCCATGCCTTTGCATTTATTTCTGGTGCCAAAAGTTGTTGTACCTGAAAAAGACTTACTGATGTCGATAACAAGGATACAAAGGCGCTTTTTCTCCTCTAGAGCAGACAACAAGTACTGGTGGGACCATTTCCCTTACAAACTTGAATCAGGGCTAATCGCATCATCTTAACTTCGTTTAAGGAAAGCAAATAGCCATGATCATTGTATTTAATCTCCTTTAGAGTTAATGGTTCCATCTGCAAGTGACAACAGGAAGAATTCTACAATAGTCCAAGATTAACGGATACTTGTGAAGCCTACGTAAAGGAGTAAAGTTCCAGCAGTGGAACTTGGTGAAACACTATAATTAAGAGATATCAAGCTATCAAACATTCTCACTACTTCACTTTGTAGCCTTAAGCAAATCCTCATTTCAAATCTATTGTAAAATAAACTTTCTAAAACAAAGTTGAGAATCTCAAAACTTTTTCATTCAAACTTGTAAACACTTGTTATGTGTTGAGTAAGTGTGGGGTATCTTAGATACAGAAGAATGATACTTTTGGTATTAAAAATAGCTTAGAGCCTAGATGCAATCGGACGGTACTTTTGTATTGGTAAAGCTCGCATACCGAAGATTGAAAGACGGTAATCCAATCAGTAGATCAACATTTTAGTGGTTTGTTCTCCACCCAAAGGAGAATCACTAATGGATTGAATCTCGGGCACCGATTCGAAGGACTAGATTAAGCAGAGGTTGAATTAGGATAAAAATCTTGTGTTTGCAATCTCCTTACTCTCATTATTATGTGTTGCATTCGTACTTTCAAACTGCAAATTAATTAAACTTAAAGAGACTGAGAGACTTAATAAACAAAGTTTTCTCAGAAGTTGCATCAGAAGCAAGAATTTGGTAAAGCCTTCGAGGACAGTGATAAACTCGAAAATGAGTCATTCACCCCCTCTTACTTGTATAATCACCTTATTGGATCCAACACCTTAAAGTCATATATCCCTTCTATATAAAAAAAAACAGATTTTATATATTATGTTGTACACAAACTAGAATGAAATCTCTACCAAAGTTTCATAAAAGTTTTTTTTAGAGTTTTCATGCTTTACAGCGTACTTGCAATACTAACATAAATTGAAACAGAGCATATATATAGTAAATATACGTGACTCATTATCAGCCATTCGATTACTTAAAGAATGAACTAATGACATTGAAGGCAACCTGTTAAGCTTACTTTAATATTAATTTATGCATGTATTTGAAGCTGAAACGAAATTAAAGCAAACTCTGCATTTAATCCACTA
>CATIWQ010349683.1:0-15476 GCA_949673415.1 Euphorbia schlechtendalii | reverse complement strand
ATCACGGATTAAATTCAAAATTTTGTTTGAGTACCCAAAAATTAGTCGTAAGAATCTAATAAGGTAACATATTTGAAATTACTTCGTAATATTCAAAAATTACAAAACATAACGGAGAGGACTTAACAAATAATCTGGGATTGATAATTTATGACGAAATATGTTAATACTCTAAATAACAGTGTGCGTGTGTGTATAACGAAATAGAGCTACTTTAAGGTTTCCTATGAAACGAGGCATGGAACGAAGACACTACGATGAAGTTTCGGGAGTTACGAAGAAAACTTTGAGCTCATATTGGTCATGGGTTGACAACCAGCAAAGATAAAAAAGATAATGGATAATAAAAAAAATTTTCTTTTTATCTTTTTTGTCCTCCTTACTGAGCAAAGGGTTTGATCACTTAGATTAGTATATATATTATATATATAAACGGGCCTAACGTGGAGGTTAATTAGGCAGACGTTTAGGATCTAAAAACTTGAAGGTCTCAAGATATTTATATACACCTATATTTGACTACTTATTAGTTAATTATTATTGATTTAGGATCTCATAATATACAATTTGGATTAGGATCCCATAATTGTTAAGGTCAACTCTATAAATATATATTACAATTTTGTCTAGTTACCTAAACATTTAAGGAACTAAAATTAAACACGTCATCAAGGTCGGATCCTCATGCATTGATAGGGGTTTAAGGGCTGAAAAACATGCATATTATTATATAGTTGTATACTCTATTTGATGTCGAAAGATTATCTTTTAGTTAGGATTTTATTTTCTTTTTTGTTTGTCGTTTTCACATATCAATGCAACATTCAACACTTTTTTCCTAATTAAAATCCGTATATTAATTAGAAAAAAGATTAAATGTAAAATGAAATTATACGATAATAATTAAGAAGAGAGAAAATTTTATGACAAAGTAAAAATGATAAATTAATCATTTTAATAGAATAATAAATATTTTATTAATCTTGATGAAAATCTTAAAATAATAATCTTTTAGAAACGGAAGGATCACTAGGTAACTGTTGGTAAGAGTTGGCAATGAAGGAATATGAGGAGGGTATGAGGTAGCTCGTTCGAATCCCAATTATGCAAAATTAAGTTGAATTTCAGGTTTAAGTTAATTTAAAGTAATCATTTCTCTTATTGAGCTTTTTGAAATTATCTTTATGAATTTTGCCCCCCTCGATTCTCAATCCTGTATCTACTCATGCATGCCATGTATTAAATTTATCAAGTACCAAAATAGACCAAATTAAAAATATAGACTAACAAATAAATAATTTCGATACGATAATAATTGTCCAATATGTTAATTTTACAAACTTTTAATTTTGTTTATTTTTATTAACAACACAATTTTGATCTTTTATAATATTTAATTAGGACCTGTTTAACTTTTTTTTTCTATGTTTCTAGGAAAAGCTTGAAAATGAAACTTTTCGTAATAACAGTTTGGGAAAGCACAACCAATTGTACATCACATATAAACACGAGATTAGTTTATGTTAAAACTCAATTTGCAATCATTTTGTTCTCATTCAAACTATCAAGGATGTATTTACCTGGAAATCTAAAATTTGAAAGATTTCAATTGAATTCATTTCATTTGGTGAAAAAAGCAACAAAATGAAATGAATTTAATTAAATTTCTTCAAAAATTGGGTTTCCTAACAAACTCTAAGTTCCTAAATGCATAAAATCAATACATTTTTTAGTCTCCCTTATTCTGTGTTCGTTTAACTTTTTGTTGTGACAAGTGTAGTTGTGAATTTCACATTGGATTCTAAGGACACAAGTGAATGAAGATATACAATTGGGAACCATAACCCAACCTTAGAATTTTGTATTGGATGTGATATCTAGTTCATGAAATATATCATTGGTATCTAGTTCATAAAATAAATCATTCACTTGGTTGCTTATTTTTCCCGGGCTGGATCCCAACACTTTTAGATTTAGATGCTGAAAAAACATTTATAAAACTATCATTTTCAAAAGTGATAGTTTAATAAAGCAGATAAAAATGAACAGTTTATCACTTTCACATATTTTTTTCACAATTAGAAAATAATGCTACACTACCATTCATATATCCAAACTTTCATCTTCTCTTACAATTTTTTTGACATTGATAATATATGCCCCGTCTGAAAACATCAGTAAGGAAAATAAAAAATCTCATGGGATCTCTTTTATAATTTGCATACAACTCTAAAAGTGCTTGCTACAATTCTCTCCAATGCTAAACATGGGTTTCATTAATTAATTTTTTTTTCCATTTGGGCATTTCCTCAACCAAATTAATTGTGTACTTTGGGGCATAAATCCTGCAATTACAATGTAATATTATAGTACTTAATCAAAACATTAATATCAATGTAATATTATAGTACTTAATCAAAACATTAATATCAATGTAATACAAAAAAAGTTGGAAATACTCACAATCAAAAGTAGCCCAAGGAGTAGTTACAGAATTATCGGACGGTTGCGGATCTTGGATATATACAGAGTTGTAGAGATCCGATGACCCGTTTTGGCTGATTATAGATTCTTGGGGCTTTGGTGGACCTAACCCACCCAAATTATTATTCATATCCAACGATGCCTGCAGTTTCACAAAATTTTTTAAAAAAATTTACAAACAAAATTAAATCATGTATAAAGAAATTCAATAGTACAATCATGATTAAGGTTAGACCTGTTCGCGGACCGAGCTTGGATACTTGTTTTTTTATAAAAGCCCGGCTCGAGCCCGAGTCCGAGAAAGTCCGAAAATTTATGGGTCAGGTTTGGTTTTTATATAAATACTCAAGCCCGGCCTGATGAATAATTTCATTTATTAATTATATATTTATACATTAAATTTATAATTATATTAACATTTTATATTTTAATCTATTAAATTTGTATACTTGACTGCAACAAATGTTACTAAATATTGATGATTTTAAGTAAACAATGCAATAATGTTAAAAAAATTCGAACATATTATTATTTATTTTATATAAAAATATCCCTGGGCTTGAGAATGACCTTATAAACCCGATCTAAGACCGGCCCGAGTCCAAAGTTCAAAAGTATGGGCTTGGATTAACGTTTTTAGTAAAAATCTCGCCAACCCGGCACGAACCGCCCGACGAACAGGTTTAATTAGGGTTAACATAAGTTGTGAATATTTCATGAATATACACACATAATTTTCATGGAGAAATAGAATTACCCCACGAGGTCTAGGAGTAGGAGCAGCACATTCAACCATGAACTTGGCGAAACTGCCCTCATCGAGAGAATGCCTTCTTATATGTCTTGTCAAATGACTTTTATTATTGTTGTTACTATTGGTTTTTATCTGAGGTATATCGGATTTGGAAGCCCATCTCTTGTCTTGGTATCTATATAACAGTAATGTTTGAATTAATAAAACGAAACTATGCATATAAATTATAATATTAAGTTAAGGAGATATAGTACTTGGCACGGATAAATGAGTCACTTCCATTCCTTTGAACATTAGAGGGCAATATTGCTTCCCAGTGTGAATTTGACCTCTCATTCCCCATTGCTGCATCCTCGAAAAAAAATATTTATTCATTTTGCTTTATAAAAAAAGCCATTATAATTTTGCGAAAAAAAAAATAACATGAAATAAATGATGAAAGTGAAATATAGACTACTTAAACATACCACATTTAATTTTGTGTCTAATACAAGGTTGACCTTGTAAATATATAAATTAATGTGTACTTTTGTTGGATAAAATAAAATCAACAAAATCTTACATTGCATGAAAGCGACTTGCTCTGGTAACCAAGTATCTAAAGTCGTAGATCGCACCTGTTTCCAAATTAAATCACATATAAATTTCCATTTAATATATATTACTTTGATTTTAAATAAATTGTTTTAATAGTTACGCAAACACAATCACACTTATATTAAATATAAAGAAAAATTCTCATCACACACTTTAACATAAGATTTCAAGAGATTATAAGTTTAATCTTAATCTATAACTATAAGATTAAAACATCAGTCGCTAAATGGTTCGACTATATTTTTCGTTATTTACAAAAGTAAAACATTGTCAGGCATAAACCAAACTCCCATAAATGTTTTTTGGGCCTTAGCAATTCTGAACTACGTGTGGGCTGGTACAAAACGGTCTACAAAAAGATTATCGTGACTGAAATTGTCCGAAAAGGGTTGTTGTCACCTTAAACATTGAAATGTGATAGATAGTTCTCTGTACTTGTTTAAAACACGTTACTTTATCCTCTCGTAAAAATATCGACTTCAAGAACAATAAGATGAAAATAACGGACCAAGAATCAATACAATATTATGATTCATTGAAAAAAAATATTTAGAATAGAAATAAAGCTTTGAAGAAAACGAAGAACATATATTAGGGATTTTGAATGGTAAGAATAAGAATGTTTAGGAAGTTTTTTATCCATTTTCTATTCCATCAACATACTTCACGCGCGTGTATTATGATGGCCATCCAGGTAGCAAGCCAGGTCAACACAATGGGATAAAGTGACGCGTTTTAGACAAATACATGGAATTATCTGTCACATTTCAAAATCAGGTCCAATCCTGATAAATTGAGGGCCCTAGGTAAAATAATATAGAAATAGATAAATAGGCCATCGGTAAAAAATTATAATAAAATTTAACATTTTTTTTGAAAATTAAGGATTTATCCCATGACCTCTTATATTAATGATAAAATACTTACCAGTTCATCCACTATTAATAATTGTTCATTTTTATCTTTATAACGTTAACTACTAAATTTATCAAAAACTATTACTTTTGAGGCCCATCCTGACTACCACCCCAAGGCCGGCCCTGTTCAAAATTCAGGGTGACAACATCATTTTTTGGACAAGTTCAGGGGATTGAAGATGCATTAAACTCGTGAAATATTTAACTCAACTTTATTCACCTAATATACAATTTAATGATTTATCAATAACAATTTCAGAACAACAAATTTGAGGTCGAGTATAAATTCAGTGGATTATGATATCAAAACTTCTCGCATCGGTTGTATTGGAACTCATACAGTTTGTCTTGTCATTATTTCAGCCTACCAACTACCATTTAAGTTACCAGCCATTACGAATCCAGAAATATTTTACTATGGTGTTCACATTCAAAAATCAAATATTTTAAAATTTCAAATAATTTATAAATTCATGAAAAAAGTTTAGAATTAATAATAGTGAATATTTTTTGATGAACAATAAAACTATAAAAGAAATACTAGAGTTAAATTTATAAATATATAAAGACATTTAGTAAAAAAATGTATTTTTCTAAAATAAATGTGAGGTTTTAATATTAACATGAGGTCCAACATTAATTTTTAATGGAATCCAAATACAATTTACTAGTAAATTTATACTACTCCTTAAAAAAAAATGGGATCATTGAACCTCACATGCTAATATGTGGCTTCGCCACTGGTTACAAATAGAGCACCAAATAATTTGTGATTATGAACGGAGGTTTAATTGATTTTTTGATTTTATTAAGTATAAAGTTTCTTTAAATTTGGGAAGTGGACATACTTAAATTTCAATCAATCTCAATTATTAATTTAATTTTACTGGTTGAGATCCAATTTTAATTATCTACGGGGTCCACAGTAAAATTAAATCTCAAACATAATAACTGGATGAATAGTTGAGATTGACCGAAATTTACAAATGTCTCGAAAATTAAAATTTAAAAAATCTTTTTCGTTTTATTTGACTTCAATAGTTGATAAATAGCTTATTAATCAAGAAAAAAACCTGTGAAATATGTACACCAAGACTACGATGAATTCCTGAGCACTGCATGCATATAAATATTCCCAGGTTCACACTTGCCCATCTTGGTGCCCTGAAATATTTCAGTTTATAATTTAATTTATATAATAATAATAATATTCCTTAAAAAAGTAAATGTATACTTGTGAATGAAGTTGAATACTGGAATTGATTTTGAAAGATTACTTGTTGGGACAGTCTGCACATTCTTTATTTTCTGCTCTTTTTAGAAGACCCTCCAAAATCTGCATTTTAAACATATTATAAAAAAATCCAAGAAAATAAATTCCGAAAATATACATCACTTTTCCTGGCAAGAAAACAAAAAAGAAAATGATATCAACAAATAATATAATTTTAAAATAAGGTACTAGCTCGTCTTTTCCTGGCCTCTTTATATTTTAAAATGTATACTTCATTTTTTTACAGAGAACATGAAAAATACTATTTAATAATTTTGATTAGTATTTGTAATCTTTAATACTTCAACTCAACTTAAAATTGCGTAGGATCAAAATATATATAACTATTTGTACACAATTAATTTTGAAGTTGCTTAATCATGACAAGGGTGGCCATTTGGTTATTGTGTAATTTTTTTTGTAACACTTTTTATATCCGGTTATCATGTTAATGTAATTTAAAGTATAAATGACAATATTTTTTGTGTGTCAGTCGTGTCATGTTATTTGGGCAAAGCTTGTACCGCTTACGAATTTAAGTTACTACGTTGAATTGGCCTCCTTGATCAATTTATGTATACATTGATTCTGCCATTTTTCACAAAATAATTTTTAAACCAAAACATTCAAACATAAAATTTATTGATGAAAAGAGTGATATTAAAATATTCACCGAAAATGACATAAAAAGCCGTAAATAATTAATTTGAGAAAAAAAAGGCAAACCTTGATGTGTTTAGCGTTGAGTTCCTTTGAAACAGAAGCCTTCCCATTCATTTTCTGCCTATTTTCTTTCTGTTTTTGTTTGCATAAATGTTGAATTTTGCAAATAATTAATTAGATACAAAAACAGATTAGAAAAATGGGCATATAATGAGAAAATCTCTTATTTTTAATCAATAATGAGAAATTAGAAACATAATTTTGAGATTTTTGGTTTTGTGGCCTAACATAAAGGGAGGATAATGTTTTGGCAATCCTTTAAACGCGCTTTCATTTACATTTGGCCATCTCGTAACTATTAATTAATGATTTTCTTTTACTTTTCACAAATTGTAAATATGTTTACAAATAAATTAATATAGATTTGAAACAAATAAATTACATTACAAATACCCCCTAATTAAATTGATTTTTTTTAAGAATAAGATTTTTGAGAAGGTTGAGTTTCGAACACAAGATCTCACATCCCTGATTTGATAAGTTTACTAATTGAGCTACACCCAATTAATAATTATATGGTAAACTATATCATGTTTTATTCATTTATTAATATTATTTTGGGCATTTAGTGTACATTATTGTTTTTCCTATGTATAAAGTCATTCATTATCTTTGACTCCATCTCTCTCTCAATTTCGATTTCTCTTCTTCTCTCATTTTCTTCTCTATACCGTACATTCTAGGTTTTGTTATTTTTATTTGTTCGTGCTGGTGATGATGAAGATGGTGCAGTACTTGACAATTTTTACTGAAAGAAGATTTGAACGAATTAAAAATTCATATATGATCATCCACTCTCACTCTTTATGGATGCATCAATTAAATCAAGTTCAATTTATGTCATCCAGTTCGTTTTGACATTTACTTCTCACATAACCAATCCAAATGAATATTAATTTATGTATTTCATATGACACAACTCATATATCCATTTCAACACAACTTTAATCTTCAATTTTGTTAATGAAAAATATTTGCATTAAATTTGAAGAAAATGATTAAGGCTCTGTTCTCTTCAACTTCTGAAAGCTAAAAACTTAACTGAAATGAACTTAACTGAAAATTTAACTAAACTGAACTTATTACAGTGTAAATTGATAACTACACATAGCTGAACTTAGCTGAACTGAACTGAACTGAACTAAACTTAACTTAACTGAACTGATCTTAATCAAATTATAGTTGAAGAAAACAAGAACTGACATAAGTTATCCCATCAAAATTAATAGCTATTTCCCACGTAACATCCCGACTTGCTTGTCTATAAAGGTGTACGAAGCAAAAGAACATTATATAGCATCACAACTTAATAAAAATATTAAAATGCAACGGTAATGTAGCCCTAGGTCACTCGTACATGGGGTTGAAATCCACTAAATTATAATCAACAGTGCTTTTAGGTCATTTCTCTGGTTTACACAAAAGATCATATAGTTTCTCTCACAATTTAGTACCATCACAAGCACATAAACATTTTAAATTCTTTTTTCCATCAACAAGAAAAACAATGTAGGTACTTGTTTTGAAAGTAATAAAATATATGTAGCAATAAAACTCTCGCAAATCATGACAGGAAATAAAGTTGCAAAAAAGTAAAGAACACAATGATTTTTACCTGATTCAGTCTAATTGAACTTACAATTCATGTTACTCATTGAGGTACGTTCAAGGATCCAAGAGAAAAAGCTTTATTAGTTGCTTGCCGGTCAAAGATGAAGAGTTTAACATAGTTTAATCCTAAACCGTAAACTAAAACCAAAAATCGTGACCAACAACTTAATCACAAAGCAAAGTATACAAGATAACAAATACCACACAAGATCGCAATTGATTCCAAGCAGCAGAGGAGATATTTATAACCTTTAAAAGCATCAAGTTACAGGTAACCACCCTTGCCTTCTCAACCTATAAGAAATAGTCACGTCGGACTTCGATTCCAGCCATATGATTGTAACAGAAAAAAATCAGATGATGGAGATATAATATAGTATAGTTACATTATACTTCCAATCAGTTGGGCTTACAAATGTGAGTTTCAACAATACACATAATTTCTGAGTTTAAAATTAAGCATGAATGGACATATAATATAGTCTAATTGCATTACATTAACCATTCTAAACCTAACAATATATTTTTTCAACAACACCTCCTTAGTAGACAACAGCATCATTAATAGCATTTTTAAAGATCTTCTACAGACCACGCAATGTTTTGACTATACCTAGCTAATTACTTCCAAATAGAACTTGTTAAGTTATGTTGTACTTGCTATGTCTTCAAGTAAAAGTAACGATCTTCCTTTCTTAATTTTGTATAAGCTGGTATAGTTTTTTGAAAAACCCTTGAAGGAACGATGAGTTCCTCCAACGGAAAAAAGTTTGGAGTGGATGAAAATTTCGGGGCAAACATCTCAATTAGGTTGATGTATACGTTAACCTACGAAACACTCACCCCTCTTTTCATTCAATTAAGTAATTCTCAAGTTGAGAATTACAAAGTGTTCGTTACAAGCTAAAATTATTATGTGTATTATTATAAACACTTTTAGAAATATCCATCTGAAGAAAATTTTGTAAGTTGCCCTGCCCCTTCCCGATGTATAAATCTTGGTTTTATCCAATACTTGACGAACTTATTACCGCGTCTTGTTATCCAATTATGGCCACTAATTTTATTTTTAAGAACTCACAAAGCCTAATTATGCTAAAAAAAAGAATCAACACGATCCGGTTGAAGAGGTATGTCATGTGCAGTTGAGTTGAAAGATGTCAAATATTTTTTTAGTACAGAAAATTATGATTCAAACTACCTCTGTATGAGGTGTCAGGATTTTATTGGATTGAAAGAACATTTATTATTGGTCCTTCCTTCATTGCCCCAATACCCTTTCACATGCTAGTCGGTTCATAACAAAAAGTCAGTCCAATATTATATTAATTCATTTGAAAACAATATGAACATATATAAATATATATTAGACTCGTCCATTCTTACATTATCATCATTTCCAACTTTTAAAACAACGAAGTCTTAAGGTTTCTTCTAAATATCTTGGCAGAGCAATCAAAATGACTTCTGTAAGCAGTTAATTTTCCCAAGCATTTTTTTCTTGTAGAATTTTCTTAAAGCATAACTGTAGAATATTGTTTTCAATATGTTTAATTTCTGCATGTATTTCAGATGATAGAGATGAGAGTTCATATGGATTGTGCTGGTTGCGAGAGCAAGGTCAAAAGCACTCTGTTAAAATTGAAAGGTATATGTTGTTCATTTGATAAATGGTCAATTCCTCCTCAACAAGCTTGCTTAATTGAGTTACACACCAAAACAAGTTTTGAGCATCAAATTAGTTTTTTATTTACTTTAGGTTAAATCGGCCCAAAATAGTAAGTGTAAAAACAATAGATGCTTACACCATTCATGTATATGCCTGACATATGCTAATGTTTTGTAATAAATAATTTTTAATATTCTGGAAAGTGGCTGAAACTTCATGATTAAAAGTGTGAAATCGGTGAAGAGAGGCCGCACAGAAAAGAGAAGAAAGTGAAATGGATTTAGAGTTACCTTTTCAATATTATATAATATGTATTTTTTTGTTTATTATAATAAATATTGCGACGGAAAACTTGTTACGATTTTTTCTTCTTATTTTTTTAAAAAACTTTGCAACAGAATATAAAAAACCTTTGCGAATTCCGTTACAATGTTTCCCGCTTAATTTATCTGCCTATTTTGTTGCAACGGATTCAAATTATACTTACAATTTCCCTAACAAATATATTCGCATTTTAATTATAATCCTGCAACGGAAATTCACTTAACTTGCAGATTCCGATGCAGGATATAAAAATTGCAAGTGAATATTTTCCGTTACAAGCATTCCGTTGCAGAATGCAATTTTTCTTATAGCGAAGGCCTAAATTGTTAGTATACATATAATATTGTCAAATTGATCTATCTAATTAGCTACGGGAAATACACGCACTCACGTGAATACAAGTTTCTTCTGTGTCATAGAACTTTATATATTTTTACTCAAACGGGGTTTTAAGTTTGAGATGTCCCCTAGTTTCTTCTTCTTTTGTTTCTTCATTTTCTTGTTTTTTTTATATAAATCAATTATATGGTGATTATATTGATTAAAAACTGAAATTTACAAAATGAATAAGAAGTGATGATTTTAGAAAATCAAAACTTACAAAAAGAACAGGTTTTACATTTCTGTAAGAAAATTTTAAAATACTCCCTCAAAAAGTAAATGTTAGTGTTTGGCTAAAATCACACCTTAGCTAAATTACAAGGTAAAATTGATCAATCATTGGCTATCACTATTTTTTTTTATCGATGTGATGTTTTGTAGCTTGGGAATAACTAAATAACAAAATTTGTGAAAAAAAATTCAGGAGTGGACAATGTTGAAATAGATATGGGGATGCAGAAGGTAACGGTAACAGGATGGGCAGATCAGAAAAAAGTTCTAAAAACTGTGAGAAAAACTGGAAGAAGAGCTGAGCTATGGCAATTACCTTATAATCCCCACACTAATCAATTCATGAATCAACACGAAGTTAATGGTCCACTGCCTTATAATGCCCCTCAACCTTCCTCTTCTTATAATTACTATAAGCACGGATATAATGTCAACGACCAGGGGTATTATGGTCATCCTGTCCAGTCTTCAATTTTCAGCCACCAAACTGGTTCAACCTTTAGCGACGAAAACCCTCACGGTTGTTACATTATGTGATATGTATTGTAACAATAACACACCTATCATGTATTAATTTTAATAAGTTTGGCACTGATAGCTAATTATGCAAATTTGTAATTTTTGTTAGACTTTTTGAAAAATATATTTTCATCTTCGCGGTATTACAAAAGAATCAATCTTCGACATTTAAAAAACCCTTGACTTTGAACAAGAACATGTAATGTAACACGCAGAAATCGTAAAATAATAATTTGTTTTATGAACTTTTAAAAGTTCCAATCGTCATGGATAATATAAATATTATCCATCAGTTTAAGTTTCTAGGTTAATTGGTCACATGATATGGTATTAGGGTAGTTTAATTCTAAAGATCGATGGTTCAAATTTTGACAACTTCATTTGTTGCCTCATCAATACCACGTGTCGGTTTCTTATTGATTTGGCTTTTTGAAGATATTATTTACTTATTAATCCCCCTCCAACCAAAATCTAATACATGATAAACTAATATACTTATGGCAAGTGAATAAAGTTATTTGAAACTCTTTGAAATTTTGGAGCAAATGTACATTAAGAGCCAAATTCATGATCCCGATGTATCAGCCATATTAAAATAAACATCAGCCCACAATTAATTATTGCATTATGATACATTATCTGCATAGTTCCAAATAATGTGATGAACATTATTGGTTTATAATTTTCATTTAATCATACTAATTGTTTTCATTCTTAAAGAAAGATCATCGTTGATGCATTTATAATAAACGAGCTAATAAGGTATGGAGGGTATAAAACCACTCAAACTATTGTTTTTTTTATTTAACAATATTATACACATTTTATTACCTTGTATGAAAGATTTGTTATTATTATTATTATTATTATTATTATTATTATTATTATTATTATTATGTAATAGGCATATTTTTGTCAATTTTATAGATTAGGAAGATCAAATCCACAACCCCAAACTTTTTGAATTTTTTAAGGAAGTGGTGACCATCAAGCCAATGCTTGGTGGTTAAAGATTTGTTATTATTAAACAGTGTTTTAAAAAGCGCTAGGTGTTAGTCGGGCGATCTGAGCCTTCAAAGATCTAGGCGGAGATTAATCAGGACCTAAGCGGGACATAGACGCTAATCAGCGGGGTTTAAGCGTTAGACGCAGTCAGACAACGACCCTCAAAATAGTACCTAGACGAACTTAGACGGAGAATTTTTTAAAACTATGTTATTAAATAATTATACATAATTATCTTGAAGTTTTCAACATTGCTTTAAATACAATTAATTCATATTTTTATAAATCATATCAGTTTATTAGAGAAAGTAAATGTTCTTATACTATATATAAAGAATAGACTTTTATATTTCTCTTCTAATTTATTTTGAATAAGATAAGGGACAGGAAGAAGGAAGCGAGAGTGACGTACATCCCTAAGTGAACCACCACTTATGTAACACCACCCAAAGGACAAAACAGAACGGCCACACTATGGGAGGATCTTGTCATTCCCCACTCCTCAAAACCTCCCTATATTTATTATAAAATTAAAGAAAAAATTAGAGTAACAACAAAGAATTTAAGTGAAACGAAACATACTTCGCCCACTTTTATCATGAACATAACTATCTGTTATCTTAGGCCTGGAATGTGGTTCCACGCGTTAACTCTTCTGACTGAAATCAACTCCTAACGCCCTTCTTCTATGTGGTTTGATGGTTTCTGCAAAACAACAAACGTCGCTATGGGGGACTAGCCGTGTGACCGGCGCAGCCTCTCCGATGCTTAAGTTAGATCGGATTTAAGAGAGGAGGAAAGGATTTTTTTCTGTGTTTTGTAATACGTACCTCTTCCGTGGTGGTCCAAAGGATTTTTTTATACTCCATAAACGTCTTCTGGTCTGACCCAAGAGTGTGAATAAACCAGAGTTCTAGCTTAAGTGAATCTTTATCTTGTTAATAAGATAAAGCTTATATGGATTGGGATTTCCAATTATTGATGTCCCTTTTGAGGTCTTAGACTCTTAATTGGACTCTATGCTCCTGAGGCGTCGGGTCAGTCCAGGCGGACAAGCCGACTCAGCTTGGTTACCGCCTACACGTTCCTCTGAGATTGAGGGAAGACTTGATTTCCTCCTAATTTGGGGTGGATCCAATCCACTTGGATGAGCAATGGGGTTTTACCCTCGAGTCGGATTGGAATCGTCTGGATTGGTAAGAACATTCTTGGCCTCACCATTAAATCTCTCTGTTCCAAGCGGATGTAATCCGCCAGGGGATCTCGCGTGGCTTGTACGCGCCTGTCAATATTTTACCTTGTTAACAGAATTCCCCCCATCAGTGTGAGAGCTTCTTTAGGAGCTTAGGTTTGAGATTCGCCTGGCTCAGGTGGATTTATCAATACGTGTAGATCTAGGGCTTACGTATCTTAAGCGCTAAAATGAAAAGTTCATGTCTTTTCAAATTTTGAATGTGAGGCAGGCAACGCGCCACGTGTCACACAGGGGGAAAGTTTCCCTTCAAATGTCATTTCATCTTCTATATAAGGGTTTCATTTTCTCTTTTCACCATTTCTGCAACCTCTTTTCTTCTTCGGTGATTTTGTGTTCTTCTTCATCAGGCTCTGTCAACCATCTTTCCCTTCCTGAAGTTACTCTGATCAAGCATATTTTCTATACAAGTAAGTTACCAGCCTTCTTCTGTTTCGCTTTTACCACTGATTTACTATTTTATTATTTTTTCTGCAAAAACGTTACCATGATATAGCTCTTCCCTTTTTTCATCTGTTGGTTGACTTGTGGGATTGTTTAGACATTAATTTCATTTTGTTTATCCCCTGATGCCTTGATCAATTGGTTAGGAAATGTATTTTTCCATTTTGTATCTTATTTTCCCAGCATTATTTGTTTTGCCTTTTCAGAAATTGTTTGTTCCTACGAATCTCACTTTCCCAGAATTGCTTATTTTTTCAGAATTGTTTGTTTGTTTATTCAAACGATGCTGTTTGTTTATTTTCCTTGCCCTTTAGATCTGAGATACCAACGTAGGTAAATTGAATGTTGTTTATGCCGTCTCAATCTGATTTAGGATGATTCTTTAGGATATCTTCTAACTGACTAGGTTTTTTCTAGGTGACAATGACTAATTCCTCCTCGTCCACTAGTAGCCAGTTTAGTAGGGAATTAGCTGAGGTGAACTCCAAGTATTTCAAACCTTTGAACATAGATTATACTGACTGTATCTCAACCTCTAGGGTATCCCCTCGAACTGAAGCCATGTCTGAGTCGGGAGAGAATCAAGCATCCCGCAGAAAATCCGCCTCATCCTCCCAATCCTCTTCTACCTCAGCCTGGGCAAAGATAGACGAGGAGATGGGTCGGTTTCCCCCAGCGCTGCCTCGGGAATCAATCGGGGTATCATCTCGTGTGCGTAGGGTGAAGAGGAGCGCAGCTCGTCCAATGAGGCGGCATGTGGCTACTCATTCTGAGACAGTGTCAAGGGGTCAAGGAAGAATTAAGGAAATAGTAAATAGGACTCCACTGGTCGAGCTGATTGAGTTGGTTCAGGATCTAGTTGATTTAGAGTTTGAGAAGGAAGTATTTACTTGACTCAAGGAGTGTGAAGTGGTGCTTCCCTCCAAAAAGCAGCGGATCACTCGCCCGCCTGCGGGGTATTTTGGTGTCTACATGGACCAAATTTGGTATGGCTTCGTTTATCCACCCCCTGAGGGTTTAATTGAAGTTTTGAGAGCTTTTCGAATTAGCCTGGCTCAACTTCATCCCAACGCCTGGATAGATCTAGTCGAGCATTACCTCATCTGTACTAACTTAGAGATGTGATTCGACACCGAGTTTTTCAGGTGGATTACGTCATTGAAGAAGATGGCAAGTGAGGATTTATATCATTTTGCTCATCGAGGCAGCTTTTATAGATTCACGAACAAAGTAGATTACGTGAAGAACTTCAAGAATTATTTTATTTTTATTAAACAAGAGGACCGCTATCC